>SNQJ01S0153760.1:3579-21539 GCA_010110895.2 Picea sitchensis
CAATTTCTAAGGATTGCAGTTGCTTCTTAACCTTTATTGTGCCAAACTAGAGATCAACATGGTACAACTCTCATACAGAGTTTGAATTTTTTGAGTTGGGATAAGCATACATTGTGTTTAAACCATCATGCCAAAATAAACACACTCTAGTACCAATATGATTTGTAAACTGCATTGGATATTCCAATGGTTGGCTCACCAAAACACATGTAAACTTAAATCGACTACAATGAGCCTATGCTAGACTTTGCAGCTTTCATTTTGTATTTTTAACACTTTAACATAAGTAAAAATGCATTGTTTGAATACATTGACTACCGTGACATGTGAAACTAATTACAATATAGTAATACTATTGTGGAACATAAATTTTTACCCAAGAAACCCATACATGAAAAACACCATCCAAACAAAGTACTATTGTGAGTTCCATATTCTAATGTTATGGAGATTAAAATATAGATTACAAAGATTTCCAAGCTTACTGTGAAGTTATGAAACATTATGGTCTTCTATAGTCATATACAACACATTTATGTCTCTTTGCTTTCTTAGCATCTCCTCTATAGTCCTACTCAACCCTAATGAAAAAATAAACTCTTTTCCCTCCCTCTGTTAGGGTTGTGATAGCTAGAATTAGGGTTAGCTTTAGGGTTTCAAAACCTTATTGGAGCATCCATGATCATTCTAAAAGTCTATAGTAGATTCCTCTATGTTAGTTAGTTCCTATATTCAAATTATGATGGGTTGACATGGTCCCCAATTATATTTGGAGCGTTACCTTGTTAGGGCCATAAATTTTGCATATGAACTTTATTTTAAGCACATGATATCTCATTGGAAGATCTCAATGAGAGTAAAAATTTCTAGTTTGGTCGAGGAAAGCCTATGGAAACCCTTAGCCAAAATTGGGCCCAAAAAAGTTGTTTAGCCCCCTAAAAAATGTAATGCAAGTTAATGTCCTTGACAAACTCAAAATCATCTCTCGGATGTGATGTTGATTCTCAATATCCCCAATTTAGAGCATCAATAAATTCATATAGTAGTTGTGTAGATCCATTTTAGATCATTTAGATTATCATTTCTCTTTCAACAATAGTCTATTTAGTTTTATAGAGTGTATGAGGTAAAAATTATGGCTTATGCTTAAGTCTAAATATTCAATGTTTGTTTGCTTTCTTTTATTTTTTCTTCCTCGGAAGGGGTAGTTGCCTTGCTATTCAATTTGAATCAAAGGAAACTTTCCAATACATATAGGCTCAAAGCCATTACAACAAACTAATTATGAGATTTATTCATGTCATTTATGGGAATTGAACCTAGGTGGGGAGGATAACAATCATTCCTCACAACCATCCAAGCTAAACCCAAGTGAGTTGCTAGTTAGCTATATAACTCTATAGATATTGCATTTCAATGCATTCAGAATAAACAACATTATCTCATGCTTACATGTACATAGCCTTTTCCAACTTTTATCATTTTGGAAACTTAGTATCTATATACTCACAAAAGGGTTTTCATTATATTTATACACTTTTCCCACTTTTATCATTTTGGAATCTTGGTATCCATATGTTCACAAAAAACATATGCATAGTACGGTGAAATAGGGATTTCTTTATGTAAAATATGTTAGGGAGCGGAAGCAAAACATAGCATATAACAGAGCATAAAACAAGCAAGATCAAACACGCATTAAACCAAGCACATCAATCATACACTTGACACAATGATTTATGTGGAAACCCAATGAGGGAAAAAACCACGGGCAATGATTATCGATCGTCTTATTATTAAAGGGAGAGTTACGATAACCTTGATAGGAATACAACCATCCTCTCCTCACACACTATACTCGCTTTCACTCGCCTTGTACTCTACCTCTATGGGTATGCTCACATATATAACATCTATCACTCAATTATACAAATTGATCATGAATAGATCACATAGTTACACGAGCAGTTCATAAATAGATTGCATGCATGCGCATGTGCATGTGCAAGTGCATGTGACCACATGAGAAAATTTGTTGGCATGTTTCCAACAATCTCCACCTTGACAACAATTTACCTGATATATCATGTCCTTAACTAATTCATCACATTTTCTGCAAACCAAGAGAATCCAAACACCACCATAGCTTCTCTAACAAAACTGGTTTCGTAAACATGTTTGTAGAATTCACTTTTGTATGGAACTTTTACAGAGCCACTCCACCTTCATCAAGAACTTGTCTTACAAAATGGTACTTAACAGAAATATGTTGTGTCTTACTTTGATAAGTTGGATTTCTAGATAACTGAATAACACTTTGACTATCGCAAAATACTTTTACCTTGTCCTGCATCCTTCCAAAATCACCCAACAAACCCTGTAACCAAATTGCCTCCTTGCATGCATGTGAAGCAACCATATACTCTACCTTAGTAGTGGATAAAGCAACTACATTTTGATGCTTTGACATCCAACTAATAGGTCCTCCTACAAGAGTAAAGACATATCCTGAAGTGGATCTCCGTTTGTCCAAGTCACCTGCAAAATATGAATCTACATAACTGCAAATTGAATCTCTGGAACCATGATAGGTGATAGAATAACTGCTTGTGCCTCTAAGATATCGAAGCACCCATTTCACTACTTCCCAATGCGCTTTTCTTGGATTCGCCATGTATCGACTGAAAACACCAACTGCATGTGAAATATTTGGTCTAGTACTCATCATCGTATACATCAAACTTCCCACTGCATTAGCATATGGTACACGAGACATATAATATTTTTCTTTGTCATTACTAGGACATAAACCTGAAGAAATCTTGAAATGGGAAGCCAAAGGGATCTGTATGGGTTTCACATTATTCATACTGACTATCATAAGTATTTTCTCTACATACTTCTGTTGTGATAACCACAGTTTACCATTTTTCATGTCGTTGTGTATCTCCATGCCTAAGATTTGTTTTGTTGCTCCTAGATCCTTCATATCAAACGCCCTAGCCAACTGAGCCTTTAACCTGTTGATTTCAACCATGCTCTTGCTTGCCACAAGCATATCATCAACATATAACACCAAAATAATGAACATGCCATTTTCCAACTTTTTAAAGTAAACACAATGATCATATTCACTCCTTGTAAAATTTAGGCTCACCATGAAGGAATCAAACTTCTTGTACCATTGCCTAGGAGACTATCTCGAGCCATACAATGACTTCTTGAGTTTGCAAACAAACCTCTTATTGTGATCCTGAACAAACCCTTCTGGTTGTTCCATATGTATATCATCATCTAAATCTCCATGTAGAAATGTTGTTTTAACATCTAGTTGCTCTAATTGAAGATCAAGTAAAGCAACCAGTGCTAACATAACACGAATTGAAACAAGCTTCACAAATGGTGAAAAGATCTCATGAAAACCAATACCTTCCTTTTGAGAATACCCTTTTGCTACCAGTCTTGTTTTATACCTTTTGACTTTATCATCAACACCATTTTTCAGTTTGTAGACCCACTTGCAACCGACAACCTTCCTGTCCTTTGGAAGTTCTACCAGGCCCCATGTTTTATTCCTCTCTAAGGCATCCATTTCTTCATTCATATATTTCTTCCATTGAGCACTTCCAGATACCTTAATTGCTTCCTGAAAGCAACTAGGTTCTCCATCAATAGAAACCAAAGCCACAGATGAAACATAATCATCATACCTTGTAGGAGGATTCCTGACTCGTGAAGATCTCCTCAGAGATGGTTGAGGCATATCCTCTGTTTCCTGGATATTTTATGCATCTACATCTTCATCTTCTTCTTCTAGAACTTCTTCATGCTCCTGCCTTTCTGAAGATGGTTGAGTTTCCAACTGAATTTGTTGAACTTGCAGTACTTGTTCTTGTCTCACTTCAACATCTACCAATTCTGATTTAAAGAGTGTGGATTCATCAAATAATACATCTCTTCTTATGATGAGTTTGTGGGCAGTAGTATCCCACAGTCTGTACCCCTTAACTCCATCACCATAACCAACAAAGACATATTTCTTTGATCTAGGATATAACTTAGAACGTTGATCTTTAGAAATAAGGGCATAAGCACCACAACCAAATATTCTCAGATTTGAAAAATCACACGACTGACATGTCCATACCTCTTCTGGAATATTACAGTTTATTGTAGTTGATGGTGATCGATTTATTAGATAGCATGTTGTAAGAACTGCTTCTGCCCACAATTTCTGTTGCATCTTGGCATTACTGAGCATGCTCCTTGCTCTTGCTAGAAGAGTCCTATTCATGCATTCATCAACACCATTCTATTGAGGAGTATAAATCGTGGTCTTATGTCTTTTGATCCCAACTTCCTTGCAATAGTTCTCAAATTCCACAAATGTGAACTCACCTCCATTATATGTCCTTAAACACTTGATTGACCTATCAGTGCTCTTTTCAACCAAATCTCTAAATTGCTTAAAAGTATTAAATACATCAACTTTTATTTTAAGTAAATAGACCCAAACCTTTCTAGAGTAATCATCTATAAATATCACATAATATGATGATCCTCCAAAATAAATTGTAGGGGATGGTCCCCAAACATCCGAATGAATGTAATAGAGGATACCTTTTCTTATATGCCTTTATGTTTTAAACTTCTATCTACATTGTTTTCCAAAAACACAATACTTGCAGAAATTCAAATTCAGAAACTTCAAACTTGGAAGTGACTTGCCACTGAACTTTTCCACCTCAAACTTGGAACTCTACGCTTTCGCCATTAGCAGAAACACTCCAAAACCACTACTTATAAAAATGAGCCTCTTTATATGAAAAATAACCTTATATTTCAAGATTGAACCCAAAACTAATCGTGAAAAAGTTAAAAAAAACATTTTTAAACCTCAATAAAACCTTTTACCAAAAGTTAAACTCTTAAAAATAATATTTAATATTCTCTCAATTAAAAAATGGCATCCACCTTTAATTTATTAATAAAAAAAACTCACCTCCCTCCACAAATTCGATTCCTCCACCTTTTGTCTTAGGCATTGGCTAAACGTTCTACCTTTTGAGTTTTTTGATCAGAATCTGACAATGTAAATTTGGACAAAATCATTAATTTTTGTTGTTTAAATTGCATTTCTGAATGCATAAATGGATTTAACATGATAAAAAACCCCTTGGGAACTCGAATTATACAAACGTAGCCACTCAAATCTGCAGATCCAACCATTCATCACCATATTTCGGGCAAAATCAAATGAAAAAAGTTGTCAGAAAACCTCCAAAAAGTAGAACGTTTAGACTATTGCTTTGTCTTATTATACACTTTAGAGGAAAGTGAACCACTTATTTAATAGTCCTCCACCTCTTATGCATAATAAAACAAAACTATTTGAATTTCATACCATCGAACATTTTCTTTAATATGTTGGATCGTCGCACCCTGTATGAGGATCACCTGCGATGATTAGAAATCATCGCACAAGTAGCCTGCGGCGATTTGCTCTCAAATTGTCGCACCGTGTCAAATTGGGACCTACGACGATATCACATTGTGTAATAAAACCTGCAATGATGTACTAAAACCTTTCCTCGGCTGATCCATTTCACTCAGCTCGGTTAACTTGCTCTTCGATCCAACGACCAGATTCTCTTCTCCTTCGCTTTTTGTTCCTTCAACTCTAAGATCGGATACCACTTGTTAGGCAATGGAAACAAAACATAGAATATAACAGAGCATAAAACAAGCAAGATCAAACACACATTAAACCAAACATATCAATCATACACTTGACACAATTATTTATGTGGAAACCCAATGAGGGAAAAAACCACGGGCAATGATTATCGGTCTTCTTATTATTCAAGGGAGAATTACAATAGCCTTGATAGGCATACAACCATCCTCTCCTCACACACTGTACTCGCTTGCACTCGCCTTGTACTCTACCTCTATGGATACGCTCACATATATAACATCTAACACTCAATTATACATATTGATCATGAATAGATCACATAGTTACAGGGGCAGTTTATAAATAGATTGCATGCATGCGCATGTGACCACATGAAGAAATTCGTTGACATGTTTCCAACAAAATAAAATAAGTATGCAACAATGTGTATTTTGCATATATGGCTACATTGTCACCTCAATGCGCATAGGTTAAATACAGTCTCGGCTCCTTCAGAGATTAGAAGGTTCATAAGTGGCACCTGTATATCGTAAATATGCCTGCAAGCTACATTATTATGGGATATGCATGAAAATATCTACAGCGCCCGTGGCCTAATGGATAAGGCGTCTGACTTCTAATCAGGCGATTGTGGGTTCGACTCCCACCGGGCGTGCAGTACCAGAACCCTTGAAGTAGATTATGTCATCCAAAGGCCTAAATCTAATAACAGATTTAAAATAAATAAACTGAGAATTTTATTGATAAAATGGCAAACTTCTCGAATGAAATGAATTAGATTCACGTTCGTTTTGTAATTTGTTGACAGATAGTTATGCACAGCCAAGAAATATTTATTTCCTTTGTTTCTGTGAACGCATTAGCAAGTAAAATTGAAGTTTTCTGTTCTCCCTTTAAAAAGGGTAAAATAAAAACTTGCGCATCCAGGGAATCGAACCCTGGTCAGTACCGTGGGAGGGTACTATGATACCACTACACCAGATGCGCTGTTGATGTCAAAAGTCTTAAAGAAATGTTTTGGTTTGGATAATCAAAGTGTGATTGTTTTAAAATGATGCAACCCTCCTGTAACAACGACGAGGATGCCCGCACTTACTTTTAAATTTTTGGCTGCATTTGAAACTTTTAAGTCGAGGCTCGCCCTTTGTCGGTTTGGAAGGTTTACCGTGTCACTATTTTTTTGGTTCTTTTTGGAAAAGGTTTACATATTTCCATGCCTACGATGTCCCGAATTCTTACAAACTTAAAACCATCTCTCAAGGTTTCGGATCCCAATCTCTCCAATTTAGAGCATCAATAAATTTATTTTACATTATCTTTTTGTTTCTACACTATTCTATTTCATTTTATTTCATTTCAGCATGAGGTCAAAATTATGGCTTATGTCTAGATATTCGATAAAGTTCTATCTTTTCAATAATTTTAGTGTTGCTTGTAAATGTTTGACATTTTAGTTTTTTCCAATTGAAAATTGCTCAATTATATTAATAAATAATTTGTTTGCAAAATATGTCTTTACAATATCTTGACATAGTCAGAACTCGGTTGTAAGCACATTATATCAATGCGTATCCCTATGCCCAGAAATACCAAAAAGATATGAAAAAAAAGATAACAAAACTAAGCAACATACAAGCTGTTAAGTAGTCCTTCAACTTTCATGATACAAAGTTTTTACTGGACACCATCTCATGCTAGAACAAAAATAATATAACATAAACTTATTAGCTGCACTAATATAAGTTTATGAACATCGTGGGGCTTTCTTTTCCATCAGCCCATGTGTAATATGAAAATTTTCCTTCTGGCTTCTGAATAGCTTGTTTGGATAGTAAATTTGTCTCCCTATTGAATTCTCTGTAGATATGAGCGAAGCTGATTTCTCTAAAGTTTTTGAATAGGTCCCTGATTTTGTGCTTCCAACTTTCAAATGCACATGCTTGTAGACTTCCTTTATCATTTAACCAGTCAATTACTATTTTTGAATCTCCCAATACCTGGATGTCTCTGATAGCCAACCGAGTTGCCAAGGTTAATGTTGTCCAAACTCCCAATAATTTTTCCCTTGTATTTGTTCCTTTTCCACGGTTAAAAGTCCATCTGTAAACTAAAAAATCTGATGTTTTTATAACCCCCCCTCCTCCCCACTGTTGGTCATTTGATTGTGTTGCTCCATCAAAACATGCCACTATAGTCCCTACTCGTTGCGTTGGTATACAAGAGCGTAATGGAGGGAAATCTTAATGACATGTATTCCTTTTTAGTGCTCTAAAAGACTTTGTGACCACAGAATAGATTGAAGGAGACCCCTGCTCGAAGATTACTTTATTTCTCTCCAACCATATATTCCAACAAATACGTGCAGGTAGAGTAGTTGGGACAGTCTTCTCCTCTAGCCATCTTTTATAGCAATCTATTATAGTGTATCCTTCCCATTCTTTTTTAAACTTTAGCCCAATGTGGATTCTCTCCCACATCTTCTTTGTGAAGATGCAATGGATCATTAAATGATTTATAGTCTCTGATTCTTTTTTGCGTAGGTGACAACTCTTAGGTCCTTCCCATCCTTTCAATTGTAGGTTGTCCTAGGATAGTATTTTGTTTTCCACTGCTAACTAGATAAAAAGTTTGATCTTTAAGGGTAAGTCCCATTTCCAGAATTTTAGCCTCCACCCACCGATTGGTTGTGTCTAGAATGTTGTCATTAACGCCTTATAGGCATTTTTGACAAAGAGAAGTCTCGATTTATCTCCCCCAGTCCACNATCTCTCCAATTTAGAGCATCAATAAATTTATTTTACATTATCTTTTTGTTTCTACACTATTCTATTTCATTTCAGTATGAGGTCAAAATTATGGCTTATGTCTAGGTATTCGATAAAGTTCTATCTTTTCAATAATTTTAGTGTTGCTCGTAAAGGTTTGACATTTTAATTTTTTTCAATCGAAAATTGCTCAATTATATTAATATATAATTTGTTTGCAAAATATGTCTTTACAATATCTTGACATAGCCAGAACTCGGTTGTAAGCATATTATATCAATGGATATCTCTATGCCCCGAAATACCAAAAAGATATAAAAAAAAAAATAACAAAACTAAGCAACATACAAGCTGTTAAGTAGTCCTTCAACTCTCATGATACAAAGTTTTCACTGGACACCATCTCATGCTAGAACAAAAATAATATAACATAAACTTATTAGCTGCACTAATATAAGTTTATGAACATCGTGGGGCTTTCTTTTCCATCAGCCCATGTGTAATATGAAAATTTTCCTTCTGGCTTCTGAATAGCTTGTTTGGATAGTAAATCCGTCTCCCTATTGAATTCTCTGTAGATATGAGCGAAGCTGATTTCTCTAAAGTTTTTGAATAGGTCCCTGATTTTGTGCTTCCAACTTTCAAATGCACATGCTTGTAGACTTCCTTTATCATTTAACCAGTCAATTATTATTTTTGAATCTCCCAATACCTGGATGTCTCTGATGGCCAATCGAGTTGCCAAGGTTAATGTTGTCCAAACTCCCAATAATTTTTCCCTTGTATTTGTTCCTTTTCCACAGTTAAAAGACCATCTGTAAACTGAAAAATCTGATGTTTTTATAACCCCCCCTCCTCCCCACTATTGGCCATTTGATTGTGTTGCTCCATCAAAACATGCCACTATAGTCCCTACTCGTTGCATTGGTATACAAGAGCGTAATGGAGGGAAATCTTGATGACATGTATTCCTTTTTAGTGCTCTAAGAGACTTTGTGACCACAAAATAGATTGAAGGAGACCCCTGCTCGAAGATTACTTTATTTCTCTCCAACCATATATTCTAGCAAATACGTGTAGGTAGAGTAGTTGGGACAGTCTTCTCCTCTAGCCATCTTTTATAACAATCTGTTATAGTGTATCCTTCCCATTCTTTTTTAAACTTTAGCCCAATGTGGATTCTCTCCCACATCTTCTTTGTGAAGATGCAATGGATCATTAAATGATTTACAGTCTCTGATTCTTTTTTGCGTAGGTGACAACTGTTAGGTCCTTCCCATCCTTTCAATTGTAGGTTGTCTCAGGATAGTATTTTGTTTTCCACTGCTAACCAGATAAAAAGTTTGATCTTTAAGGGTAAGTCCCATTTCCAGAATTTTAGCCTCCACCAACCAATTGGTTGTGTCTAGAATGTTGTCATTAACACCTTATAGGCATTTTTGACAAAGAGAAGTCTCGATTTATCTTCCCCAGTCCACATCAACTCATCTGCTCTGTCCTATAGATAGACCCCTGATCCCATAAGAGCTCTGTGAAAAATATCCCATTCCTTTGCCACTTCTTCTGTGATCCCTAGATCACCGCTCTCTATCCACTGTAAGGAAAAGGAGTCTGGCCTAGTTGGTCCCCTGACCTGATAGAGTAGGATAATATTTTTTTGTTTTAAAATGGATAAAAGGTTTTGCGACATAAAGGAAGAGTCCCCCATACCCAGTATTCTATCTCTACCAAGTTGAACATGGTGTCCCGATCCCGGGCTCCAACTCAACCAATTTGTAAGGAGATGTACAGATTTTAAGAGATTTTTCAAAGTTTGTGAGACAATTGAAGGTTGAAAGGTCGTCGATCTGAGCCAAGTAGTTATTGAAACATAGGGAAGATACTTATCTTTAATCACTCTATGCCAGATATTGTCCTTAGTTAACACTCGCCATAAAGAGTTTCCCGCCAGAGCTTTGTTGAAGTGATAAATGTTTCGAATTCCCCACCCGCCAAGGTTCTTTGGTTTTGATAAAGTCTCCCATCTGCATAGATGGTAATGAAATTTATCACTACTTCCCTTCCAAATGAAACTGAACATAGTTTTCCTTATCTTGTTGAGGACTAAGACGGGGATAGCTGCCAAGGACATCTAGTAACCACCTATTGCACAAATGTCCTATTTTTTTCCATTTTAGCGAGTAACCATCTGCAATCTTCCGCTTTGTACAAACCTGTCTTGAGAAAATATCCAAGATATTTGAATCCTACCGAGAGATCAACAAAATTATACGGGAGCGATTCCTTGAAAACATTTATTTCTTCCTCAATTAAGCCAGCATATAGTACAATGGATTTTTTCACGTTCATTTGTAATCCCAAAGATTTACAAAATAATTTAATGAGATTGTCTATCTCCTTCCATTCCTTCTGAGAAGCTCTAGTCATGATTAAGATGTTGTCCACAAAAAGGAGATAAAATATTTTCACTACTCTGGATACCTTCACTCCCATCAACTTTCCTTCTCGTTGGATTTTCTTAAGAGGCAGAATGAGGCCCTCCATTACCAAAATAAAAAGCAAAGGGGATAATGGACACCCTTGACACAAACCTCTGCCACTTCTGAAAAGGGAAGTAATCTCCCCATTAAGTAGGACAACAAATGTTGAGGAACTGACACAACTCATAATCTAGTTTGTAGTCTGAATGCCAAATCCTATTTGAATTAAAATTGGTCTTAGATTGCCTTAGCTTATGCAATCATAGGCTTTCTTCAGATCAAGTTTTAGAACTAGGGCCTTCAATTTTTTCATTTTAATGCTATGCAGGCATTCTTGTGTCGTTCCTATGGCGTCTTATATTTGTCTTCCTTTAATAAAACCCAGTTTCTCTTCAGACAGATATTGAGAGAGAATAGGTTTGATGATCTAGGTGGATATTGGTGGCCACCCACCTATTCCAACAGGCTCCTCGTGTCTATTTTTGATTCATCGCGTCTTTCTCTACTGCTTTATAATTGTGAGTTCTACACTTTTGGGGTTGTATGAAGCCTCACACATTCTTCAGGTGGATACAGGTGGCCTCTTACCTAATCCAACTGTCTTATTTTGTATGTTTTCATGTTATCACATCTTGTTGTACTTCCAGGGCTATTTTCGGGCCCTAAAAATTGTTTTTTTTACTCGCCACAATCAGATTGTAGACGAAGTCAGAGTCTGACAAAGAAATGTGTAGCTCTCTGAAAGACCTTTCCAATAGGCTATCACGCGCCTAAAACAGAGGTTGTATGCAAAAGTTACGACCCTAGGAAGTTGAGGTACCAAATTACACCAACTTACCCATAGGGCCCACTTGACTTTTGGCGTTTCACCTTCTAGGGTTAGGTTTTTGGATGTCTAGGGTTTTAACATTCATGAGTAATATGAAAAGGGCCTCTGGAGCCTCATTGTAATCCATTCTTCTCAGACGGATGCACGTAGCAGCCACATCTCTTCTTAGAGATAACTACCACCATTCGAGCAAGTTTCAGTTCTGCAGTTTTACAGTTTCAACCTATTTCATTATTTAATATAAGATATTGTTCACTGGATATTTGTGTTATTCTTCCTATCTCTGTGTTTATTGTATTCAGTATGTTAATCAGTTTGTTCCGCTCCTAAATCTGGATCAGTGGTATTGGAGCGGTCTGCTCTTCATTTATTTATTTTCGTTCATGTCCCCGACAAGGTCTGGGTACAAGAAGTTGGGACTTGAACCAATCAAGCCATTACGAGATCGGTCGCGTCGAGCCCAACAAAAACCCATGGGAGACGAAAAGAAAGATGATGGAGCAAGATATCCTATTAAAATGTTGCTCGAGGAAGCCCTCTCATGAAAAAGGAACAAAATGATGGACAACTTCGCGTAGATCCTTCGACGATTTCCCACGAGAGAAGCATCTTCATCAAGCGGCCATGCAACCCCCTTTAAGGTACAGGTAAATTTTGATACTCCATTATTTGAAGGACAGATAGATGCAGATGTTGTAGATAAATGGTTGAATCTGCTCGCAGGATATTTTTCGGTCCACAATTTTTACGATAGGGAAACGATCACTTTTGCACTCCTCAAGGACGTTCCCCATGTTAAATATTGGTGGGATACTTACTCTGAGCAAAGGGTCGTGGAGGAATATGTAATTTGTTTGGTGCCCCCTGCATGGGATTCCTTCCGGGACGCCATTAAAGAACAATACTGCCTTGTTGGAAGCTACGAGGATCGGTACACTAGATAGACCACCCTACGTCAAGAAAGGGACTAGACAATACTAGACTTCACCAATATTTTCCATACCCTACGCAAAAAATTGGGTATCAAATATTCTGAGCATCATCGGGTGCTCAAATACCGTGGTTTTTTGCATAGATACATTCAACCATAAATGGAGTTCCTGGACATCGCCTCATTGGGCATGACTTATAGATACACTGTCAATATCGAGTAGAAGTTTAAGTAGAAACGATGAGAGTTTGGATTTGCAAAACCCTCACATCCAAAGCAGGGCAAAGGCAACTCCAACCCACACAACAAGGGACCAAGTTGAGATGGCCTCCCTCAGGAAAATCTGTCAAAGCCGCAACACAAGAAGGGAAATGAGAAGACGAAGAAGGACACGGGAAAATGGTGTGAGTACCATAAAAGTCCTTGGCACAACACTGAAGAACGCAACTCCAAGAAGTCCCTCGTGGCTGAGTTGAAGGCTTCCGAGTTAGAGGTCGATTATGATTCTGAGTCAAATCCTGAAGGAGGGAAGTGAATTATCGATGTTGAACCCAGTGCCACGATCGCTACCACCAAAGTCCGACCAAGTGAACCAGAAGAACCAGAGGAAGGGGAATGCCTATTTCACTCACAGATGTGGGTCAAGGGTGCTCCGATTCATTTCATTGTCGACAACAGTAGTTAGAAGAACCTGATTTCAGCAGAGGTCATCAAGCAGTTGAATCTGGCAATGACACCGCACCCGCAGTCCTACACCATCGGTTGGCTTCGTCAAGGAAGATATCTTCGTGTTAGCCAATAGTGTCGTCAGCCCTACAGCATCAAGCCTTTCAAAGATGAGGTACTATGTGATATTTCTCCCCTTTAAGTTTGTGATGTTCTTTTAGGACAACCATATTTGTGGAAGCGTCATGTTGTGTATGAGTCTATACCCCACAGTGTTATTATTAATTTGGGTAGACAATTGTACATCCCAGAGGTGGCACCACCTACTGATATTTCTTTAATCTCTGCTAAGAAATGCAGTAAGGTCATTTCATAGACCAGGAAGTTCATCTTCTTTGTGGTCCATGCCCACAGTAAGTAGAAGGTCGCCTCCACATCCATGGCCTCTACACAACGCCTCTCTTTGTAGCAGAAGAAAGTGGATGGGATCGTGGAAGAATACAAAGGCATATTCGCCTCACCTACAGGGGTACCGACATACTGCCAAGTCAAGCATCCAATTGATCTGACCCCCGATGCACCTATACCTAATGGACCAGTCTATCAGCGCTCATTGATGGAGAATTAAGAAATCAGGTGTCAGATCCAAGAGATTCTTCAAAAGGATCACATTAGACCCAACTCCTCCCCTTGCGGAAGCCCGATTGTATTAGTGCAGAAGAAGGGCGGGACTTGGCGGGTCTGCATTGATTACAGATCCTTAAACAAAATCATAGTCAAGAACCGCTACCCCATTCCCAGGATTGAAGACCTTCTTGACCAACTCAAGGGGGAAAAGTTCTTCAACAAGATTGACCCGAATTCTAGCTACCACTAGGTTCCCATTGAACCAATTGATGTCTAAAGACAACCTTCAAGTCTAAATAAGGTCTCTATGAATGGCTAGTCATGCCCTTTGGCTTAACAAATGCACCAACCTCTTTCATGAGGTTGATGGACGATGTATTGAGACCCTTCACCAACTACTTTGTGGTAGTATATTTGGATGACATCCTCATCTTCAACAAAACGTGGGAGGAGCACATGTGGCATATTCAACAGGTTTTGAGCACTTTGCAGCAACACAAGCTTTATGCCAACTTGGAAAAATGCTCTTTTGGCGTGAACATGGTCCAATACCTAGGATACATTGTTGATGAGCATGGGGTACATGTTGATACAACTAATATCCAAGTCATCTGTGACTGGTCAGCCCCGACCACATTGAACGAGCTTTGGAGCTTCTTGGGACTAGCCAATTTCTACTCACGGTTTGTGTTGGGATTATCCCATATTGCATGGGCCCTCAATGAGTTCACCAAGGGCGGTGGTAGGGACAAGTTCATGTGGGGGAAGGATCAACAATGATCATTCGCTGATCTAAAACATCATTTGTGCTCAACTCCAGTACTCTCCTTTCCCAATCTGCAACAACCATTCAATATTGAGACGGATGCATCTGACTATGTTGTGGGCAAAGTTCTCTCTCAACATGGGCATCCGATGGAATACCATAGTGAGACACTCTCCGATACTATCCAGAAATACCCCACCTATGACAAGGAAATGTATTCCATTGTGCAAGCCTGTCGTCAATGGAAACATTACATTCTGGGGAAAGAGACGATCATACACACTGATCACAAGCCTCTGCATTTCATACAGACACAGGGGAAATTGCATAACGACCACCATCAAAAGTGGTCCACCTACCTGCAGTAGTTCCATATCAAGATCAAGTATAAGACATGTATCTCCAATCGTGTCACTGACTGCCTCAGTCAGCCTCCTGTAGCTGCACTCACCACTGTGCTCCATTCCCGTGGACATGAAACATCAGAGTGGCCCCAACTTTACCAGCAAGATCCAGACTTCGCCACCACATATCATATCTTGGGGACATACACCACTGTCACTGATTTTCACATTCATGACGGACTCTTATGCCACTTGGGCCATCTCTGTGTTCCTACAAGCTACCGTGCAAAGCTGATTTGGGAAGCCCACTACAGTCAGTGGCAGGACATTTTGGTGTAGAGAAAAATATGGTCGTTCTTCAAAAACATTTTTATTGGCCAAAAATTCAAGAGGATGCCAGCAAGTATATTAGATCTTGCACTGCATGCGCCATTTCCAAGCCAGCCATCAAGAAGCAAGGTTTATCCACCCCTCTTCCTATTCTCGAGAATCCGTGGGAATCCATCTCCATGGACTACATGTATGGTTTTTCGTCCACCAAAGATGGAAATGACTACGTGTTTGTGGTCGTTGATCGGTTTTTGAAGATGGCCATCCTCATAGCCTGTAAGAAGAATGTCACAACATAAGATATTGCCAAGATCTTTTTCGAACGAGTTTGGGTCCACTTTGGGATACCATAGACCATCATCTCCGACCAAGATAGTAGGTTCCTCAACACCTTTTGGTCGAGTCTCTAGTGTCTGTTGGACACCAAGCTCACAAAATCCATTGATTTCCACCCCCAAACCGATGGCCAAACCGAGTTCCTCAATCAGATGATTGTGCACATCTTGTACATATACAATTATAAGCATACATGTACATGGGACGAGAGTCTCCCATATGTCCAAAACAATTACAACAGGGCTCTCCATAGTTCCACCGACCATAGCCCATTTCAGGTGGGTTTGGGATTCCAACCCTTGGGACCCATTGATGTTGCACTTCCTCTTGCCACCTCACAGAAAAAATCTTCCCTTGATCAATCTGTGATCGACAAAGCCACCAGATTCATTGAGCGGATTCAACACATCTGCCAACATGTCCATGATATTTTGCAGAAATCCAATGCTAAGTACAAGTAGCACCATGATCAACAACTGGTACCACACCAGTTTCAGGTTGGCGACAAAGTATGGATACATTTTTAGAAGGAGCGTCTCACTGGTCCCCATTGGAAGCTTCGCCCATTTCATTATGGGCCTTACACTATCACCAAGGCTATGGGTAGAAATGATTTTGATCTCAACACTCCACCCTTCCTTGGTATGCATTCAATATTCAATGTGGACCTCCTTCGGCCATATTTTCCACCATTATTGAACACCTCTGAGATCATCGAATATCTGACACCAACATAGCTCAACCATGACTGCATGGAAAAAGAATCCACCGATCAGATAGCGGACACATAGCTCAAGGGCACTCACCAGTAATGGATCCAACTTTATCGGGTTGTCAAGGCAGGGCAACTCTTACACCAAGGAAAGTGGCTCACCCGAGGCCAAATCCAGTAAAAGTTTCCTCACCTGATGGGGGAATTCAATGCAATGGATACCATTGCTTCCTAAGGGGGAAGGATTGATCCAGGTGGA
This sequence comes from Picea sitchensis, assembly GCA_010110895.2. NCBI lineage: Eukaryota > Viridiplantae > Streptophyta > Pinopsida > Pinales > Pinaceae > Picea > Picea sitchensis. The sequence continues at coordinate 20,323 of SNQJ01S0153760.1, forward strand.
TATTGGTGGCCACCCACCTATTTCAATTGGCTCCTCGTGTTCATTTTTTATTCAACACGTCTTTTTGTACTGCTTTATAATTGTTATTTCTACACTTCTGGGGTTGTTTGAAACCTCACACATTCTCTAGGTGGATATGAGTGGCCTCTCTCCTAATCCAACTGACTTATTTTGTATGTTTTCATGTCAGGACATCTTGATGTACTTCCAGCGTTGTTTTGGGGCCCTAAACGTTGTTTTTTTGACTCGCCACAGTCATAATGTAGACGGAGTCAGAGTCTGACGACGGAATGGGTAGTTCTCTAAAAGACCTTTCCAACATGCTATCATGCACCTAAAACAGAGGTCATATGCAAAATTTATGACCCTAGGAAGTTGAGGTACCAAATTACACCAACTTACCCATATGGCCCACATGACTTTTGGCGTTTCACCTTCTAGAGTTAGGTTTTTGGATGTCCAGGGTTTTGGAATTCATGATTAATATGAAAAGGGCCTCTGGAGCCGCATTATAATCCATTATGCTTAGACATATGCGCGTAGAATCCACATCCCTTCTCAGAGATAGCTACCACCATTCGAGCAAGTTTCAGTTCTGTAGTTTTACAGTTTCAGCCTATTTCATTATTTAATAGAAGATATTGTTCATTGGATATTTGTGTTATTCTTCCTATCTATGTGTTTATTGTATTAAGCCTGTTATCAGTTCATTCCCCTCCTAAATCCATATCATTTGATCATGTTGGCAATATTCTTCGAAATTAACTAATAGCATAGGTTTCATAATGAAATTGGTCTTAAATCTTCGAAAGATGTTGACTTATTTACTTTTTGTATAAGGGCCAGGAAAGTCGAATTAAGGCCCCCAACCACCTCACCTCTGATCCTGGACTCCTCTACCATCTCCAACAGATCTCCCCCTACTAGGTTAAAAAAGTAAATAAAGAACTCAAAAGTCCAACCATCAGGTTTGAGAGTTTTATCTTTTTTAAAAAGTTTTAGCACATCCTTTAATTCAACCAGTGTGCAAGGTATTTCCAGTAGTCTGACATCCTCCTCGTTTACCATTCAGGGAAAGAGCCCTATTGTTAAGACCTATTCATTTACAAAGGATTGATCCTATGTGTCAAGCTGCAGATATACCATGTAAATCAACATTTAATTGTCAACCCGGGAAGGTAGACTTAGAGGAACCAACACAGGAAATGCAGGGCTGA
>SNQJ01S0153762.1:0-22707 GCA_010110895.2 Picea sitchensis
GTGAGAGGGGGATCCCAGAAAACCAATACGACAATTGGATTTGACTCTCCCTAGCTCAGGATGCTAATGTTTGTTTTGAAAACTCTAGATATTTGTATTCACAGCCTAATCCAAAGTGCTAACCCTAGTCTACTGTTGGTGGAAGATCCTAAAAACAAAAATTTTCTAGATAATTTTTAATTAGTGTTCGTTTTACAACTATTCTTTACTCAAAGGGTGTATGAAAGTGAAACTGATGGAATGATGACTCAATTCCCAAAAAGATGCATAAAACATTATAAGCAATCATTTCTTTTCAATGAACGCCTATTTAAGGGAAAGAGAAAGAGTCATTTTCACTATCAAACACTAATATGGAATGTCCTCAATCAATTTGTTCTCAATCGAATGTAATGCAATGCTAAAACATTTCAGAAATGCCTTCTAATATGAAAACCAATCACTAATATGTATTTTTTGTTGTTTGTATGCGAATGATGATTAATTCAATGCAAAAACTTCTCCTTCCAACTACCCTTTCATATCAAGGAGATTCAGATAAGCATAAGCAGATTTCACACAAACAACACACCCTCTTGCTATGATTGAAACAAGAAGCAAGGAGAAAACAAAAGATAACAAATAAAATCAAACAATTCACACAAAAGAGAGATGTTTAAGAACAATGACCTCGAAGAACCAAATGAGATGATTCACAGATTTCTGATGCCCTTCACCAGAGTTCCCGCTCAGTCGGATAAGAGAGAAGAAAGTAGTGGATTGATTCCAAGCTCTCAACAGTAGAAAAACTCAAAATAAATAAGAAGGCCACAAAATATGAACATAAAAGTGCTTATTCCTCATAAGTAAGGATTTCAAAGGTCAATAGGAAGAAGCATTGAATAAAAAAGAAGCTCAACAAGTGAAAAACAAAGATTGGATCTCAGAAAAGACAATTCTGGAAAGGATTTTTTGCAAAGGGAGACTGGCGCTCTGGTGTAAGGGGCACCAGAGCGTTATAATGCTCTATCTAAGACCAAGGGGGGAACGTTGGCGCCCTGCTAACAAGGTAGGGGAGCGCTGGGCTTCCACAGCCCACAAAATTGTCAAAAAAACCCAAAATTTCAGTCAAACTTCGGCAATCAAGATGAATGTGATGGGGTAAGGAGTCAATCAGCATATGAAATCAAACATATGGGGTGAACAAGGTCTAAAAAGAACAAAGGGTAAGACAAGGTCTGTGAGGAAAACCAAAACTGAAAGTTTTGATTCGATCCCCAGTACGGTCGTCAATTTCTGTTGAAGGAAAATCTCCCTGCGGACAGGTAGATCTCCTCTTGAGAGCTAGACTCTTAACTCTTAAGACAGAAGATGCTTATCGTGGAAACTGACTTCCTTTTAGGTCTAGATAAACTAATGTGTGAGGAGGAAGGAGAAAATAAGTACCTTTTATCGGTGTTTGTCCCTGCACAGTCCGAGTTGAGCTTCAATCTTACGCTCCTCAATAAGCCCTGTAGACAAACAAAAGTACAAACAACTTCCTACTCTATTGAGATTAGCTCGAAATAGACCTATCTATTAGAGACAAATTCATGTGAGATCAAACACAGATTTGAAAGAAACAGGACAAGCATATTATATTAAAGAGAACAACAATGAAGAATGCTTACAACCATAGATGCGAGTGTAGTAGCTTCGTCAAGCCTTCCTCGTCCAAACCCTTGCTCAAACAGTCCACACACTGAATGCTGATGTTCCGAAAGACACCTTCTTCATGAGATCATAGGTTAGATGCTTCATAATTCTTTCCATCCCTTTCACCATGAGAAGGCCTGTTTAAATAGGCTTGGAGAGGCCCAACCACTTGAGATATCTTTGGGGTAAGTTGAGGATTTTCCTCCTTTAGTTATGGATCTACCCTAAGATCATGGCTTGACCAATGATTCGAAGCCAACCACCTTCAGATATTGAGAGGATTTTTCCCTCAATCTTCTCAACAAACCAAAATTTGCCCGGAATAGGTAGTGCTCCTCCAAAAAGGGCATCAGAGCGTTATAGCGCTCCCCAAGAGAAGGAAAGAAAGAACTGGTGTTATAATGCTCCCCTAAAAGGGTGGACAGAGTGTTATAACACCCCCTAACAATGTATAGGGGAGCACTCCTCTCTGAAACTAAATTTTTAGTGGTTCTTCCAATAGCAAGAGACTTATATTTCTAGTAGAATGATTCCTCCTCTTCACAACTAATATTTGAGGTGTCCTAAGTGTCCCTATCATGTTGTTGGAGGCATGACATAGGCAAGAAGGCAGTATGATGTCAGCAACACTTATACACTTGCGGTCAATATGCGACACTTGCGACACTAATGGCGACACTTGCGACACTTGCAAAGTGAGTAATTTTAAGGTGTAACACTCCTGTCAATGGCCCGAGAAATAGTCCACACAAAGCATATACAAGAATACAAATAAATAACTATAAACCCAAAATAGTCTAGCATTTAAACAATCATTTATAGTCATATGCTCACATATTTAGACAAATATTCCATGAATAATAGAAATAAGAATGCAACCAATCATACATAAGAATAGTCTATAATACGAAGTACATCCTTACACAACCCAAGTGTTGAGAAAAAACAACATAATAGTCCAAAACACATGCAACACAAGAATTAGAGTTCTCCAGAAAATAGCTTGGCCAAACATGATTCTCCTCATTAAAAGTTCCAGCAATAGTACATGAATGCTCCGAGATCCAAAAGGCCTATATTCAAATACAATCCCCCTATTTGTTGAAATTCATATTGACTATTGGCCTTCCACCTTCTCAACTCTTGACCTTCCTTTTAAAACTTTGTCATTATCCTCTTTGGAATGATGAGGGAAATACTGGCAACAAAAATGTTTATAGTTTATAATTTAATATATATTTGATCCATATTTATAAATGGAACAAATGAAATACATAGTTATAACAAAAACAAAGAGATACAATGAAACTTGAATTCCATTAATAAATGAAATGTGTTGAATTGTAAAAAAATGCAGAAGGAAAGAAACTCGCTCGAATGGTGGTAGCTGATCTCTGAGAAGAGATGTGACATCTACGCGCATTCGCTAGAGCGAATTACAATGAGGTCAAAAGGCCTTTTTATCATAAAGAAGCAATGAGGAAATATTAAACATCCAAAAACCTAACCCTAGGAGATGAAACACCAAAAGACTTGTGGGCCCCAATGGGGTTAGTTGGTACGCCAACTTCTTGGGGTCATAAATTTTTCATGCGATCTCCATTTGGCACACTCGATACCTGTTGGAAAGGTATAACTGAGAAGTACACATTCCAGCCTGATAGCCCATCTTTCTTTTGCATGAGTACAATTGGGATTCCACAGGGTGAGGATCTTGGTTGGATGTGCCCCTTTTCGAGCAACTATTGGATTCGGCGTTGGATTTCCTCATTTTCCATAAGAGAGTGGCGATAGAATGACACATCGGGTAGAGGTGCATCAGGGGTTAGATTGATTGAATGCTTGACCTAACAGTGCAGATTTACATCAATGGGTGAGGATAATATGTATTTGTATTCCTCCACAACCTTGTCCACCTGCTTCTGCTACATGGAGAGGCCCTGTGCAGAGGCCATGGATGTGGCCGCCACCTTCTGTTTACTTTGAGAGTGAATCATAAAGAATACAAATTTCCCAATCCTGGAGATGACCTTCCTACATTGCTTAGCAGAGATCAAAGAAATGACGGTAGGTGGAGCTACCTCTGGTATCTTGTACAATTGTCTACCCAAAGTAATAATAACACTGTGAGGTTTAGATTCATATACAACATGGTGTTTCCACAAGTAAGGTTGGCATAAAATAACATCATAAACTTCAAGGGGGGAAATATCACAAAATACCTTATCCTTAAAGGGCTTGATGCTATAGGGAAGACAACACTATTGGCTGACGCAAAGATCTCGCCCTTGGTGGAGCCACCTGATGGTGTAAGGGTGTAGATGTGGTGTTGTCAGTAGGTCCAACCACTTGCTGACCTCTGCTGAGATAAGTTTCTTTTGACTTCCACTATCAACAATGAAGTGCAATAGAACACCCTTCACCCACATTTGCGAGTGGAAAAGGCGCTCACATTCCTCTGGTTATTCAAGTTCACTTGGCTGGACCTAGGTGGTGGCGATGGTGGTGTTGAGTTCCGCATTAATGATCCACTTCCCTTTGTCTAGTTCTAATTCTAAGTCAAAACCCGCATCTGACTCTAAGGATTCCATCTTGGCCACCAATGACTGCTTTGAGTAACATTCATTGGTGTTATGCCAGGGGATTTTATGGAATTTGCACCACTTTCTAGTGTCTTTCTTCATCTTCCCATTACCCTTTTTTGTTTGCGGCTTGGACTGGTTGTCCTGTGGTGGTCCATGTTATGGGGAAAATATCTCCATGGATAGGGGAAAACCACAATCGACGGAATGACACCCAGAAATGAACTATAATCTCAAGTATGCTATATAAATGAAATGCTAACAAGACAAGGCTAGAAGCCTACCTCGTCCAGATGTTTGAAGAAGACCACCATTGAGCACGTGACCCAAATATTTATACCTACAACTTGTCCTCAACAACCAAGATACACAAGCATATGGTGACGATATACAATGTTAGCATATAAATTAGCATAATCCATTAACATATATGACAAATATGCCCATGGAAAGTAATTCAAATATTTGCAAGATATCAATTTGATGAGAAAATAATATTTCTATTAAAGTAATCAACATAAGTACATAGGTGACAAACTTCTGGGAACCAAGAAACTAAGTCCCTCCAGCTAGGCCTCCACCACTTCAATCTTCCGCAAAGGCAAGCTCACATGTAGGAGTCAAAGAGGTTCTCCATCACAAAGTAGGAAGAGCTTGGGGGATGAGCACAAGAAGTTCATACTTTCAAGGAAAAAGGGATGCAGACTCAATATGAAGTGAAATTTCTCCATAGTGTCTTTGCTCTCAAAGTTGAATTGTCGATTAGGCTTGGATATTGCTCAATTTATATCCTCCAAATGGAACTCAAGGGCCGAGTCAGAGCATTTCCAGTATATGGAAGGTCAAGGATCATGGATCTCATGACATGGCATGGAAACCCAACCTATTTTTTTAATTTTTGAGCACACAACCCGATGTATGCGGGTTGTAGTGGAACAACCTATGTGTACGTTTGTTGTCTAACTGGTAGGGCACACATATGTTCAAAAATGTGTATTTTAGCTTTGGAGTTAACAAAAAGGGGACTTCAAGTCTACAGAGGGAAATGGAAGGCCATCCAAGCGAGATGCATGGACTGAGGAAAAATTTGCTGTAACAGTCCATCCTTGTTATGTGGGTTGGGGATGCCTTTTCCCTACTTCTGTTGTGAGGAATTCACAGATCCAAACTCTCGCTTCTTCTGTTTAAATTTCTGCTTGATTTTGACGACATATTGATAAGCCACGCTTGATGATGAGATTCCTAAAAAATCCATTTTTGTTTGGAGGTATCGATGCAGACCACTATGGTACTTGAGCACTGGGTGTCGTTCAGAGTCTTTGATACCCATCTTGGTGCGCAAGGTATGGAAGACATTTGTGAACTTTGGCACTATTTGGTCCCTTTCTTTCTGCAACATGTTCCATTTTGTATACTAGTCATGGTAGCTTCCAACATGGTAATATTGTTCCTTAATAAAATCCCTAAAAGAAGCCCAAGTGGGCACGATTGCAAAAATTACAGATTCCTCCATGGAATTTTTCTCACAGTAAGTCTCTGTCCAATCCTTGACATGGGGGACAACCTTAAGGAGTGCAAATGTGATCTTTTCTCCATCCGAAAAATTATGGACAAAAAAATACCCTTTGAGGAGATTCAACCATTTATCTAAAGCATTTGCATCTACTTCACCTTAAAATACATGAATACAAAAAATAACTTGTACCTTGAAGGGGGCCTTCAAAGTGGCCACTTGACGAAGATGCATCGACTCTTGGTAGTCGTCAAAGGATCTAGGTAAATTTATCCATCATCTCGTTACTTTGTCGCATGATGGCTTCCTTGAGCAACAATTTAATATGATCTCTTGCTCCATCGTCTCTCTTTTCTTCCACCATGGGAGACTGTTAGGGTCAGTGAGGATGGTCTTGCAAAGGCTCAAATAGTTCGAATCACAACTCCTTATACCTTGACTTCGTCGGGGACATGCACAAAGAAACAAATAAAGAGTAGACCACTCTGATGCCACTGATTCATATTTATAAATGGAATGAAATGAAATGAAATACAAATTTATAACAAAGAGATAGAGATACAATGAAACTTTAATTCTATTAATAAATGAAATGTCCTGAAATGTAAACAAATGCAGAATGAAACAAACTTTCTCAAATGGTGGTAGCTGATCTCTAAGAAGAGATGTGACGGCTACACGCATTCACCAGAGTGCATTATAATGAGGCCCAAAGGATTTTTTATCATAAAGAAGAAATGAGGAAAATTTAAACATAAAAAAAAATAACCCTAGAAGATGAAATGCCAAAAGGCTCGTGGGCCCCGATGGGGTTAGTTGGTACGCCAACTTCCTGGGGTCATAAATTTTGCATATGATCTCTATTTGGCATGCTTGATATCCTGTTGGAAAGGTCTAGCTGACAAGTACACATTCAGGTCACCTTAGACCATGCATTTGGCTATTTTCTAGGCACTATCATGCCCAAAAAACGTTGTTTAGGGCCTCAAAATAGCCCCGGAAGTTTAGGACCCGAAAAAGTGTAGAAAAACTATCAAAATGGAAAACCGTTCTTTGAGTCAATGGAATAGGTGGGTGGGCACTAATATCCACCTATATAAATATCATACATCATATGAATTTACATTTCAAGTTTGTCTTTAGTGTTGGTGGGCCATCATGGGTTTTGGCCCTAATTTGCCTCATGCAATGTGGTGAATGATCTAGAAACTGACAACTTTCTCTTGCTTCTGTACTTTTTCTATCACTGCTATTGCTATTGTTGTTGCAACTAGTATATCATCCTTTGTTGTAGATCACATTTGTGAGATCCTTGCTGCGTACTGGAGGACACTTCTTATCCTGTTGTAGAACAATTATATCTCTATAGTTTGTTTCCTTCACATGTCGCATATCCCGACTGCTGAGTATGATTGTCTTCGAACGCTGGTACCTGACAACATTCAACACAAAATAGATGATTTTCTAGAGTACTTTCTCGAAATATACTTTAAAACTATTCATTCTAACCTATAAGCTTGCAAATTTAACTAAGTGATCATTTTATATGTGCTTCCTTAAGTTCAATTCTTGGTCCCTTTGATTTTGATTGAAGTACCATGTCATTTGAACTTCCAGGTTGTTGTCAAAGTGCCAGTGTTCAATCCTGAAAATTGTGAAAATTTTGTTGGTGATATCCTAAATCTTGTGACTGTGAAGTTATAGAAATCGACGAGACCTTTCCAACAGTATAAGGAACACATGAAACAAGATTCAGAGTCAAAAGTTATAGCTAAAATATGATTTAATTTTCGGTAGAAAAAGACGTGTGAGGACCCCGATACATGGTGTATCAGAGGTGAAATTGGGTTGTCTGTTGACATGCTCTGTGTCGACAAGGATAAAATATCTTGTACCCGTGCATCAATGATCAAATTGGACCTTTATTTGGTGTATGGAAAGTTGAGGAAAGTCTTGTAAATTTGAGGATGTCTTGCACCGACGCTAAAATCACATTTGATCACTGCTATGCTAGATCTTAGACCATGTTTCAAGATCACCGTGTTAGAGGTAAAATCTCATTAAGGTCAATGTGGCAAAGGTTGAGAGCCTTTCAATACAACGATTTTGAAGGTCTAATTACATTTCAATGTTGTTGAGTGCACTAGGCGAAGAATTGGGTAGAACGATCGCGCATCGGTTTCATTCCATGTTTAGAAATGGATTTCATTTTGAATTGGGGGGGTGGGGGGTGGTAATGGTCACGCCCCCCTCTCGAATCCTTAATGCATTATGTGTTAGAGAATACAAAAAGGGGGGGTGGGGGGTGAATGGACCACCTTGCACCTCATGTTTAATGTATAAACAATAAAAAAAAGGAGGCGTGGTAAAAAAAAGGAGGCGTGGCGGATGGGTCATGCCCAGCCCCTCCCTCTCACCAAAATCATGTTATTAAACTATGCCTCAAAACACCTGTCTCGTGCATGCTTTTTTCCACATCGACGTTGAAAACTTATTTGATGGCATTGTATCAAAGGTGACCTCATGTTTTTGTCCATTGTATCAACACCCAATCACTCATACAATTCCAAAATGTGGTGAAGTTATATACTTGTTTTATATCCAATATGTGGCATGAGATTGTGTTATATTTTTCGAGTAATGGTTTTAGTTTATGAGAAGGGGCGCGTGTTTATACAAGTTTTATGTAGAGGGTTGGGAAGTATTTTTTAAATACATGAAGGAAGTGGGTCACGTGGCACTATGGACCCTCCCCCTCCCCTTCTCATGTCAACTCTTGAACCTGTGTTTCGATGCTGCTATATCGACACACTATCCATGTTTAACAACCGATACATAGGAAAGGGTCATGATATATTGGTTATAAAATGTTACAAGGGATGCTTCGAGGTATAAGTAAGGGTGGGGGTGGTGTAGATGAGCCCCCCCCTCCCCTTCACATTATCTAAGTCAAATAAAGTGGGACATGTGGGCTTTGGCCTCCCTCCCATCCATGTTACCTAAATCGATTAAACACCAAATGAAACCCCCCTTTTAATTGTTTTAATTAAAAATGCCTTTTTTTGTTTTATTTGTTTTCCTCATTAATATTTGAAATTATATTATTCTTAAATCAATTTAAATTTAAATCAATTTTCATTTAAAAGAATTTTTGTTTAGCATGGCTCTGTGTATGGGTGTGAATCAACAAAATATTTCTAACCAACTTTTATCATCGTTAAAAGGGATTTTGATGTTACCCGACATGATTTCAAAGGTCCATATCTTATTCATACAATATCCGATTGGAGGGCCATTTTTTGTGATCCAGAAGCATAAAGATAGGTTTCTTATGGGCTCACCACGTCATTCAAACATTTCAACCACTTCATGGTTAACGATGCTAGCTTGGCGAGAAATACTTGGCGATCGTTCTGACACTTTTAGGACTTAGATTTCAATTCCATCAATGGCCTTGGAATCGTAATCCCACAAAACATATAATTATCCTGTTTCGAGGAGGAAAAATGCATTTTTTTCATTACCCAAAATTGTGGGAAAAGACATTTTTTAATGAAAGTTCGAGCCCTGTTCTTGCTATTACTTCACCTGAATTCAGTTTCGTCAGTTTCTGAGGCATTTGTGTTATATAGGCTCTTAATCCATCCATTGAAAATGAGGTCATCTATCAGTGGTTGAGAAATATTATCTCATGAAGACAACTAAGTGACGTTCAAAGCACCTGACACTTAGTATGTGATAGGAGTATCAATTCTTCTTGGAGATGCAATTCAAAGCCAACCTATGTCTTTTAGATGCCACAATTGACCCAATTGACCTAATTGACAAGAAATGACACTTTCATGATCATCGTTAGTCATAAAATCAAGATACACATAACATATGCTTGTATAATATGTGTAAGGGAAGCTGCTAGCGACACAAACATATTCGCCAAGATTATCATAATACTAAAGTATGACTATGACATGACACCAATCAACATTAACATGTGATCAACATCAATCATCCAATTAGACTCAAAATTATTAATCATTGGGAATCAAAAGAACCTGATTAATGGGCGTGGCGAAAATGATCTAATTTGGAAGATAATAGGAGAGGTCTTGAGATGCAAGTGTCTCGCCGACATGGTATATGTTGCTCAGAAAGTTAGTTTATTGCTGATATTCCTAGTTTTGGCGAGGGATGGACATCTTCCTATTGGCGTATCAACGAAATAAGAGGAAATGCGTGCTGATAGGTAGTGTATTGATGAAGATAGAGGAAGCTCACCGATACAATGTGTATCGATGAGAAATAGAGGAAGCTCGCCGATACAATGTGTATCAACGGACCAAAGTGATATTCAAAATTGCTGAAAATGGTAAAGTTTGGAGAGTAAGAAGAGAGCCTTGGGATTTGATATTTACATGAGAGAGTCTAAAAGGTTTTCCAGTAGAAAAAGTTTAATATGGGGACAAATTTCTTCTCTTAGAGCAATGGTGAATAGAAGAAATTAAGGAGGGTGTTGTGCAAGCACAATAAGACAGTAAAATAAAATTCTAATTGTTGCAACCATGATTCAATTTGGCAACTTCAATCTAACCTTGGTAGGGTTTAATGTCCACTTTTGCTTCCAATTTAAAGAAATTTTGGGAAGAAGTTATGGCATTGGAACCTGATCTCTCTTTCTTTGGCTCTTTTTTCAACTCCTTTTATGGGTCTTTGTTATCTCTAGATTTTTTTGTCTAAGCCAACTTTTGATTCAGAGCTACCAAAATTCCTGAAAGGTCCAAACTTGTTCTCTAAAGCTGCCATGAGGATGGCCATGTTGTGATAAATGTTGGGGACTTATGATTCCAACTTTGAAAATCTCTCCTTTGACTCATCTCATGCATTGTTACCATACTCATTAGTCATAGAGCTAGGGTTTTGAGACTTTCTTACACCAATTATTGGATCTTGCAACTTCCCACAAAAACCCTAAATAAATTTACTCTCGTACCAATATGATCTGTAAATTGTATTAGATATTCCATTGGAACAATTCATTACATCAAATCTTATAATATTCTACAATATCTTATTATGTAGTATTTTACTTATATTTTAGATTTAATATTACTATCTTAGTGCACAAAATACTGAAATAAACTAAAACCAAAATAAAAGAAGCTAAATAAATAACACACCATCATACAATGAACACACCATGTACCTTGGGAAAACTTGATATGAGAAAAACCTCGCTAGAAGGTGAGGCCTCATGTTGCTCTTTTCTTCCTAGTTTCAAAATTCTAATACAAAGAAAGTGCACTCACTATGGAGTTTCCATGACACTGTGGCCTGCATGGCTACTACAAGATCTTCTACCTCCTCTATTTTGCTTAAATATCTCAATCATAGATGCTTTGATCGACTATAGATCAATAAACAATACAATTATAATGGAACCCCTTCCTATCCTAGTATCACAATATTTAACATGGATTTATAACCATATAGGGTTAGGGTTAGGGTTTTTGCATGCCTCAGTTCTTGATTAGAGTTAGGATTTTGGACCCTTTAAAACCTTCTTGAAAGTCCACACATGACTGGCTCCACACACGTGAGTAATTTGATATGACATGACATCTACATGGTATCATGGTGGTCAACATGATAAGTCAACTTGCAAGAGGCATGCTTTCTACATATGAACTTCAATTGAGGTGATCTTTGCATCATTGGAAAGCTCTCTACATGTAGAGTAACATTGAGAGGCTAAAAGCTTTGTTTGTAAAGTTTTGACCCCAAACATGGTCATTTAAGGCATCAAATAGGCTCCATAAGTTTTTGGACCCCAAATCACCAAAATGGGACTTACCCCTAAGGTGGGCCCTACAAGTCAATAACTCCATGTTTTCCACCAAGAAAGTGCCAAAAATAGATGACAAGTTATATAATGATCCATTTCAGATTAGGCATTGATATAATATTCAACACCCACCATTAAATAGTAAAGTCCACAAGATTTTACCGATCTCAAAGGCTTGATGTATAAATCATGCTCTTCTAACTTCGTAAGTGAACGACCGATTAACTCTTATTGATTCAACATAATATTCATAGGAGGCTCAATAATGCAAGTGACTATGTGAGTTGTTAGAAGACAAGGCCTTAAACGTGAAATGTATTTGACCAAAGAAAAGGTTTTCTTCTCTACAAGAGTGTAATCATCATAGTCCTTTAATGTGACCCTCCTAGACCAATAGGTAACTCATGTCCCAAATCATTGTTCCAAAGAAGGATAATGGTTATGGCGTGAGGAGAGATGAAAGAGTAATTCTCAAAATCTTTAGTAAAATCAAGAATTAACAAGACATGTGCAAATAAAATGGCTTACCAAATGATCAAAACTGCATTCACAGATTCATTTGTCCAATGGAATCCTTTTCATTTTTCAAAACAACATTAATAGGTTGCATGATATTTCCAAAGTCAAGTATGAACCTTATTAAAAAGTTAATCTTTCTAAAAAAGGACAAAACACCCTTCCTATTGGTAGGAAAAGGGAGATCTTTATTTTTACCAAAACAAAGTTGATTTTCCATTAAAGATAAAAGAAGAGGGTTACATGTTTTCATCCCCAATTAAATCTATTGGAACAATTTAAAAACAACAAAGAAAAAAATTAGAGCATTTACTCAATCTCAGTTGTTTTAGTCCTAGACCATTCAATGGATGAGATTCCTTATTATTAACCAATGATACTTTCTTTGCACCAATCATCTTCTTGTCTAAGAAAGATAGAGTATTTCATAGGGGTAATGTAAGACCCTTGGCTAAAGACATGTGTTCCCAACCAACTTGATGTTGTGGTAACCTGCACAAGTTGGGGTTGTTGAATGGAGGAAGTGGTATGCACACGCCAGACATAATGAAGTGTGACGATGGTGTCTTTATATCGAGTGAGCTAAGACACCTTGGGAATGTGATGTGCCAAAGGGGGCTTGAATGAGATGCCTTGAGACACAAGTTAGATGACATATGGTTTGATGAATGGTTGTGGGAAATAATTGAATGCTCCACCAAATGAATGAGTCGACTAAGGCATAGAGGGTGCACTTAGGTGAGTCGGCCCAACTCACCTAAGGGACGAGGGACACACACACCTAATACAAGAGTCAGATGAATTATTAGTGGGCACAACATGGTGAACCGATAGGTTGGATCACCCATGGGCAGAGAGACGTGACGATTTTCATGGACCAACACCTATAAAATCACAAGGGTGAGACCACAAGGAGGGGAGAAGGGTTTCATTAAGTGTTCTGTTTGTGGCATGCAAAGGTTTGCAAGTTGGGCATGATGAAGGACTATCCTATGTGTTTCACACATGTGTATTGTTGTATACAACAGAGTGAAAGATCCTTGTAAATCTTCTTTGGTGTGGCATGCACTAAATGATCGATACATTGATGTCTACTGTCTTATTCTTTGGTGTTAGTTCGGTTGGGCCACCCATTCATATTTTGTGTCTCTTTATTGTGGTTACATGTTCTTGTTGTATTTTTGGCTAAGTATAAGAACTCTGTAATTGGTTAAGTAAAGAACAAAAGTGTATGAGGAAGTGACCTAGGACAGAGTATGGGTGCATCCTGAGTGAGGTGTAGTCCAAACATAGTAATTTTTTGTTTGGTTAGACCGCTGAAACAAAGCATCGTAGTGCCGCATGAAACCTTGGGCGGATTGTAGAGGCATGACATATGGTATCAAAGTATAACTTGAAGATATGCAGACTCATCACATGTCTTATGCTCGTAGTGAGGCACACCTTAGAGGAGGTCTGATAATGAATGATGAAGACATAAGACGAGAGTGACCTAGTTGAAGGATTTATACAAGGTCATCACATGATTTAGACAAGGTCATCACATGTTTGGACAATCTAAGGAAATGCCTTGGGGGTAGTCAAGTTGCAAAAAAGAGATTATCGACAAAGGAAGATGTTGAACTGTCTTAGGATAGCTTGACATGATGAATTCGAGTTATGTGTGGAAAGAGTGATGGATACATGATGAGGGATATGTCTAAGGACAAAATCATGTAGAACCTTGATGAAGAATGGCGGGTGTGCATGAAGGAATCTAATAGAAGCTTAGAGAATATCAAGTCAATCATCGTATGGTGGGATTCATGGGATGAAAGATTGAAGACTCTCTTGACATATGAAAAGGACTACAAAGTATCAGAGTTAGACTTGCCTAAAGAGAGGGAATCAATGTCCACTATCACTAACATCACAAAACAACTGAATTTGTTTGAAGACATCAAATCTATCATATGTGAAATGTGTTCGGGACACCATTTAGCAAAGTATTTTCCAAGGATGAAGCAAAGTAGTGTGTGACAAATTATTTTCAATGAAGATCTAATAAACAAAATCAAATATTTGAACTCAACAAGGGTGGGGTCACTCACAAGGAGGATGCCAAAGATAGAGGTGAATTCACGACACAAAGACAAGTCAAACTACTTGATCGTAGAGGAAATCCTGTTTGTTGTTTCTTATGAAACCATAACCATTTCGTAACAGATTTCCCACTGAAGGAAAAGTTGGAAAAAATGGATGAAAACCAAGTGCAACCTACAAATAAGGAGCTTGCATCCTTGGAAGAAGTAATAAAAGCAAAACCAAAACCATCAAAGGCAATGGTGGAAGGATTAGAGAAGTTGACGATGCATCTGGATGAGTTCAAGGAAAGGGAAGGTGGATAGTGTTCACAACATGGAGGAGCCAGACTTTGTTTTTTGGATGCAACAGTGAGTGGGGTGAAGGTGGCATCCTTGGTTGACACTGGTGCAACCTACAGTTTCATAAGTGAATGGACTACTACATCAATCCATTGTAATCCCAAGAGAAGTATGGCCACATTCAAGGTGGTCAACTCAATAGTGAATTCGATGGTAGGGGTGGTTCGTTCCACACCATTGAGAGTCGAGAGTTGGTTTAACACTTGGGATTTGATGGTGGATTTGTTGGATGATGACATGATGATCTTAGGGTAGGATATTCTCAAGTATGCCAAGGCAGTTCCTATGCCACGTGAGGGTTGCTTGGTGTTTTTGGATGAAGCCAAAATTCCAAGTGTGCCCATGATGATGAAGAGTAAGCTTGGATAAAAGTCCAGAAGTGCTATGATTAGGTTGATTGAGGGATCTTGCGAAAGTATGGACAAACCTTGTGACGTGGTGCAACAACAAGACGTGATTCCATCCATGGTTTCTTTGAATGTCATGAATCAAGAAGAACAAAGTAAGTGAAGGTTAACAACATTGGATATATCAACAAAGTTTGTCTTGGAGAAGGAAGACCGGTTGCGAAGCCTGTACGACCAGAAGCAAGTTCGCAAGGATGAGTTGAAGTCAACCATTGAAACACTTGTGGAAGTAATAATATAGGAGACGCATCCCGAGTCACCATGCTGCTAGCATATTTACAATGAAGTTGAGGAGGATGGGTTAGATACTCACTTGCATCTAAATATCCAAGTGTTGAGACAAAGGAGGGACTGAAGGCACTCACTCAACTAGACTTGGAGGATGCAGAGGAAGTAGGCAAAGAAGACAGAGGCCCTACAACAATCATCAATATTTGTAGAAAAATGATGAGGATCTATGACTTTGAGTTTGATGCAGAATGACTTGAAGAGATGGGATGCTCATCGAAGGAAGTCAGGATGGTCCTTAGGTACTTGCACATGGAGCACACGTTAGACACATCATTCTTCTAGAGCCTTGGTGGTGTCCTCTGGAAGTACCTTATCTATTGAGTAATTTGGGAGAGGGCGTGCTACTTAGGAAGTGGGTAGTGCAACCTTGGGCACCTTGGAAAAAGGTGCCACAATAAGATTTCAAGAAAGAAGACTTGGTGAGTTGGAGGAAGGTTGTGATATTACTATGGCATGAAGAAGACAATGATTTTTGGGTTGAGGAGGACAACGGTCAACATAGTGGAGCATATACAACAGTTGGGCAATAGTTGTGGAACTGGGTTGATGACTTGGTGGATTTTGGCAAAGAAGAAGAATTTTTCCTTGATCTAAGAGTTGGATAGAATGATGAGAGTTGCAGATGGAAATGACTTGAGGATGTGGGGATGTGCATACTCACAGATTGGGTGCGATAGTCAAATTGATCACCCGACTAGTTCGAGATGTGGGAGCTAGCTATGTGTGGAAGCATGAACTTGGGTTGGAGTATGGAGGTAGCGATGGCCATGTAGAGTTCAACACTTAGGCAATTTGATAGTCATCACAACAAGCATCAACGACATGTAGCATTGCAGATAGAGTTGCATCTTTGGCCATATCAGTGTGAAACATTATGTGCGGTTGTGGATGACAATGGTGCATGGGTCGATGCAATGAAGTTGGGTGGAGGAAATTCATTTTGCAGGTGAAGTGGTCAGACTAACTTTTGGTAGAGATTGTGCATGAGATAGATGAAGTGACACGACGAAGGGAAAATTGGGGTTTCCACTTGAAAAATATTTGGGGTTTTTTAGTGGCATGAGACGTGTGGTTTCCAACAGACTTAGTCACAGATGGAGACATGAGTTTGGGCAGTATATTTTGGAGGTGTTTCCACAGTTGGAAATGAATTTAAGTGGGGTTAGATGTAAGACCCTTGGATAAAGATGTGTGTGCCTGATCAACTTGATGTTGTGGTGACCTCCACAAGTTAGGGTTGCTGAATGGAGGAAGTGGTATGAGCACATCGTATATAACGAAGTGTGACCATAATGTCTTTATATTGGGTGAGCCAGGACACCTTCGACATGTGACATGCCAAGGGGGGATTGATAGAGATGCCTTGCGACACAATTTAGATGACAGACAGTTTGACGAAGGGTTGTGGGAAAGACTTGAGCACTCCACCAAACAAATGAGTTGGCTAAGGCATAGAGGGCACGCTTAGGTGAGTTGACTTGACTCACCTAAGGGACGCATGGAGCTAAGACAATAGTTAGAAAAATGATTAGTGGGCGCAAATTGAAAACCCAAGAGGTTGGATCACCCATGGGAAGAGATACATGACAGTTCGCATGGACCAACACCCATAAAGACACAAGGGTGAAACCACAAGGAGGGGAACAACAAGTCATGAAATGAAAAGAAGTTCGACTATAGAGAGGGGAGTAGAGAGACCGAAGAAAGAGGTAACATGAACTGTAGGTATGAAGCATGCGGGTGAAAGCTTTCATTAAGTGTTCTAGCTATGACACAGAGAGGTTCACAAGGTGGGCGCAATGAAGAATTGTCCTATGTATTTCACATAGGTCTATTGTAGAGAGACCGAAGAAAGAGGTAACATGAACTGTAGGTATGAAGCATGCGGGTGAAAGCTTTCATTAAGTGTTCTAGCTATGACACAGAGAGGTTCACAAGGTGGGCGCAATGAAGAATTGTCCTATGTATTTCACATAGGTCTATTGTTGTATATGATTGAGTGAAAGATCCTTGTAAATCTTCTTTTGTGTGGCACGAGCTAAAGTCTTGACACATTGTTGTCTATTGTATTATTCTTAGGTGTTAGGCCGGCTGGGCCGCCCATTCATATTTTGTGTCTCTTTATTGTGGTTGCATGTTCTTGGTGTCTTTTTGGCTAAGTATAAGAACTCTTTAATTGGTTAAGTAAAGAACACAAGTGTATGAGTAAGTGACTCATGACAGAGTATGGGTGTGTCCTGAGTGAGGCATAGTCAAGACAAAGTAAATTTTGGTTTGTTTAGATCGTCGAAACGAAACATCGCAATGTCGCATGACCCTCAGGTGTCGGGTGAAACCTTGGGTGGACTGTAGAGGCATGACATGTAACCTTGGAAGGGGTGCCTTTTATTTCCCCTTGTTTTCTCACATTGATCAAGGCTTCTTATTGATCCTCCCTAGAAGGAGGAGGAGGGACCTTCTCTTGAGGAGCTAATGAAGGAGGATCTTGATTAGTTTTGGCTTCCTTATCATTTTCATGATCTCTTTCTTGAAGAGGGGGGTATTTTTCTACGACCACTTCTTTTGTGGATTCATCATTTAAGGATTCCTTGACTTCAATTAAGTAATGAAGCTTCTTGGCTCCTTTCTATTAAGTGGGACTTTGTTTCTTCTTTTTTTTTTTTAGAGTTTTTCCAAAGGACTTGTTACACAAGATTTTCCTTGCACAAGAAATTGCTAGATGGCCATAATAAAATCATGACTAACATCGAAGGCAACTAACACTGAAGGCCACTTGTTCATAGTCAATTTAAGCTTTTAGGATTTGCCTTGAATTTTGGCGTCGATGTCTTCTGACAATATTTTTGCAAAGTCTATTTAGATACAATCTTACATAGGCTATGATAGTTTTGTTGATGTTTTATGAGGCATGTAAATGAAACTCAACCGAGGCATTTTCAATATAAGCTAAAGAGCTAAGGCTCCCAAATTGAATGGGGTTGTGGTTTTGTGATGAATATGGAATCTTCCCACCCGGGGGGCTATAGAGCATTCTCTTAAGGATGCTTTAATAAACTTATTTAAGTATTTAACTAAATTTTTAATGGGGTTGTGGTTTTGTGATGAATATGGCATCATGTTGTTGTGGGTAGATAAACACAACTTATATTGTGTGGAAGAAAAATTTGCAACATGTAAAATTATCTTAATAGAGTTTCACATACATTCAAGTATTTGAAACAAAAAAATATGGCCATTTATACAAGAGTACTAATATACTTCATCTAGAAAAATGAAAATCTATATAAACAAAGGGATAAAAAAATGGGTCAAAGAAACCAAAAAAATATTGTTCAATTGATATTTATTCAATTAAGCATGGCTGTGATCAAAATAAACCAAACTACAAACAATCAAATAATAAGATATCATTCACCAACCAAATAAATCGAAAAACACAATCTTAATTTTTTTTATAACACCTAGAAAATTAACTACTAAGCGAAATGGAGAGCAATGACTCATTATCTATTGAAAATAAAGAAAACTCAATTACACTATATACAAATTAAAGAATTAATCACAATAACTTATATACAATAAAATAAAAGCACAATATTCATCCATAAAGTTGAATATTTTATTTCATAATGAAAAACAACTTGGTAACAAACAAAACCATCATTAAAGAGGAAATAAACTTATTAGTGTTAACCCTATTACAAAGTACAAATCATAAATGATCAATACAAAATTGTATAACCTATTCCTTTCCCATCTATTTCTCTTTATAACTGGGAGATGCTTAACATAGTCAATGCTAATCAATCACCACTTTGGTTATATTGTTTAATTAAATCAAAATTGACGTAGTAGTAATTGAGTATAATGACTTGCCTAATAAAAAGGGAATTAATCACATATTCAAGGTGTATACACAACAAACCACTATTTGGTAGCCTCCTAGCTACATCATATTGTTTGGTCAAAATTGTTGGTTTTCATAGTTTTGAGTTTGCTTGTCATATGTGCCTTAGTTTATGACTTTAATCATTTGGCTTTAACTGCCAATAATTGTTCTTTGGAGACAACAACTTGTTTTTTGTGTTGTTTCCCTGCCGTTTTTCATACATCAAATTATAATATTGGATGAGGATTTTATGTAGTTCATTCGCTACCTAAAGGAGTTTTTCCTATCCTTGTTTGGTGAACGCAAGATTCCCTAAATGAATTCTTTGACCCAACCTTCCTCTAGTAATGGCCCTAAATGAATTCTTTGCCCCAACCTTCCTCTAGTAATGAACTTCTTGGAGGCCATTTTCACACACTCTCACAACACACTAGTTACATTTATATTAAAAAAAATCGGATATAAGAGTAATTTAATATCATTAAACTAATATTGCATGACCATCGTACCTAGACTCATTGCAAACGACGATGTTAGAAATTATTCTAATAAGGAGATAAAACTACATATCAACCATTAAAAAATTGTTAGCATGTTAAAAGATAATATAATAATTAAATTTAATTTGTTAAAATAAATATATTCAATAATTATCTAGGTGTGAGATGTTCCTAGAAAACATACCATACCATGCCCAACACTACATAGACATTATTTTCCACAATGTGATTTATCCTAGGTTTTTTATACATAACAATTTGACAATTCAAATAATATATTAAATATATCACCTTCTAGGCTGGTGCAACTTAGTTTGAGACTGTGGTTCATAAGGAGAAGGAGTATATAGCTAGAGGGGCTCGATTTAGAGCTTGATTACATTGGATTCAGGGGGATGACAAGGGATCTAAGTTCTTCTTCAACTTCTTGTAGAGGAAAGTGGTGGTTGTCAGGGTTAGTGGTCTATGCAAAGAGGATGAGACTCTTGAGGAGAACCTAATAGAGATCCATGTTATGTTTAGTGTTCACTTTCAAAATATTTTCTCTGATTATCACTTGTCGGAGTCGATTGTGGTTGCTAAGGATGCTTTCTATAGAGTGGTTTGTCACAAAGACTCAATTGGAGATCGAGATAGATTGGATTTTTTTTTTACGAAAGCTGAATTTTTTGTTTCCCTCTCTTCAATGCAAAATGATGAGTCCTCAGGTATTGATGGTTTGACTTGTGAATTTTACAAGGATATTTGGGACACGATGGAGGATGAATTTTTCATTCTTGCTCACGAGGTATTTTCCATAGAGAGTCTTTCAGAAACACTTAATTGGGGACTGATCAATCTTATTCCGAAGAATACATCTAGAGATTTAGTTGGTGGGTGGCAATTGATAACTTTATTAAGCGTCTCTTATAAAATTATGGCTAAGGCTTTAGCCAAGAGAGTATGAGATGTGGCCTGGTAAATTGTTCATCGAGATAAGATAAGATTTGTACATGGACAATTTATTTTGGATACATTGTTGTCATCTTGGGAGGCCATGGAGTGGGCTAGGGAGTCTGGTCAGCAGACACTCTCCCTGAAAATCAATTTTGACAAAGCATATTATCGTATTGATTGGACATTTATCACTGATGTGTTGACTTGCCTTGGGTTTCACTAGTGTTGTGTTGGTATGATTAACACCTTGTTTACATGTGCCTTTGCTTTGGTTTTAGTGAATAATGTGTTTTCCCCCTGCATCCATCTCCACAGGTCTATTAGACAAGGACCTGTCCTTTGGCCCCTTATCTCTATGTTTTGACAACAGATGCTCTTGGATATGTACTAGAGACAACTTGTCTTCAGGGTAGGCTCATAGGTATGTCTCTCCCCATGGGGAGGATATGATTAACAATCAATTTACATATGACTCTATTTTGTCGGTCTATGTTGATCAAGAGTTAGTATCAACCACCAGGGATTGTCTTGCAGTGTTTGTGAGGCTTCAGGGGCAATTATTAGTGATCACAAGATGAAATATTGGATAATTGGTCTTGAGGATCGATCCACATGGTTGCCATCTACTTGAAGGTTTTTCCAACTAGGGGTTATTGTGTGGTAACTTGGTATACTATTTGGGGTAAACCTTTCATCAGTTGCTATGTGGTATTGGTGCCTATAAATATTGTAGCATAAGTTAGTTTTTTAGTAGTGTAAGGATCTTTCTTTTGCTGCTAAGCTGATGACGATGAGAAAGATTCTTCAGGCATCCCCCATCTACTATGTGTCTTGCTAGCTTCCCAAAAGGACACAATTTCATTGATTGGAACATATTTTGTAGTTTTACTTGTGTGCCAAGTGTGGTGGGGCTCGTGGTCTTCCCATGGTCCCTTGAGTGGTTTGTATCATGCCCAAGGATGCGGGGCGGTTTGGTTTGATTGATGTGGTGACCCAAGGAAAAATTTTGGTTGCTAAATGGGTGGTTAGGTGTTTGGAGGGATCATCCCCTTGGTAGGTTTTGATGCGACACATATTGATTTCATCCCATTATGTTGGAAAAGTAAGGGGACATTTAGGTTTATGCAATGATATCATTTCTAATTCTCATAATTTTCATATTTTAGGGTCCTTTATCTTCAAGAGTATTTGGAAAACTTAGAGGAGGGTGGTAGGTTTGGTCTGTTGGTAGTGGTCAGGTAGTAGATCGGGTTGGGATCTAACCAGGAGGCCAATTTGGATTTAGAAGCAAGAGAGTACTTGCATATCCGACCTCCCTCGTTTTCAAGCAAGGAGGATTAGTAGAAATAATATTTTCTTTTGGAGAGATCTGTGGGATTCCAATTCTCGTTCTTGGAAGACCTAACATTTAGGGACTAGGGATTTTGAATTGTCTTCTACAGATTGGCCTACCATGATGGAGATTATTGGGCTTATACCCCACAAGGAGATTTTTAAGATGAATATTGGTATGATCAATCCATTTTGGCGAGATTGAGAGTGGAGTATTGGATGTCCCTCAACCCAATATGATTCCCATAAGCTCTAATCCATTTTGCATCTGCGACATGAATTAGGTCATGTTCTCATTTCCAGGTGAACTTCTTCGGATGCAAAGAGTCATTGGATTCGATAATTGCATGGTGTTTGGTCGATTTTAGTTTCCTATAAGATCCAAGTTTTTGCTTGGTTGGTGATTTACTAAGGTCTCCTCTCCAAAGCTCGGCTGACCAAAAGTGGTCTTTTTGATAGCCTTTTCCCCTTCCGCTTAAACTCAGAATCAATAAAGCACATATTATGGGAATATTCCTTTGTGAGATCTTGTTGGGATTAGGTTCAATCTCAGATGGAAAACATCCTTTAGGGGCATTTGCATTGGCAACCAATTTTGTTTGGTGATTCTATATCAATGGTCTGAGATTCTTTGGTTAGTATTTGGCACTGCTTGAGAGTTTTCACTTTGTATATCCTTTGGAAACTTAATTGCAAGTTTGTTTTTGATAATGAGGTTAGTTCTCAATCGATTTTTTGTTAGTTATGGTGAGATGAAGTACATACGCAACTCCTAGAAAACATGGCATTGATGATTAAAGATGCC
>SNQJ01S0153763.1:0-22707 GCA_010110895.2 Picea sitchensis
GCGAGTAGCCGTCACATCTCTTCTTAGAGATAAGCTACCACCATTCTAGCGAGTCTTTCACTCTGTACTTTTATAGTCTCTGTACATTTATTTCATTAATCGAAATCGTGTATTACTGTATATTTGTGACTCTTTTTATATTTCCGCTATATT
The DNA here is from genome assembly GCA_010110895.2 of Picea sitchensis. Taxonomy (NCBI): domain Eukaryota; kingdom Viridiplantae; phylum Streptophyta; class Pinopsida; order Pinales; family Pinaceae; genus Picea; species Picea sitchensis. Next base: position 154 of record SNQJ01S0153763.1, read on the forward strand.
TCTGTTATATTGTTGTCTCTCTTGCAATATCTCTGAATATTTCTATGTTATATCCCCGCTCTCATTTCGTGCCGAAAATAATCTGGATCACTTCTTGTGTAACTTTTCCCTTCTTGATGATTTTCTCTGGGTCAGCTTCAGGTGTAGCTAGAGGTAGGTGTGGAGTGGAACTCGTGTGTGTGAATTTAGGATCCACAACTGAAACAATGGAGTCGCCAGGTGCAAGATGCAATCTTCAAGGTACTGATTTATAATGCACCTTCATAATCAATATTTCTTTGTCGTTCAATCCCAGGGAAATGTCTTCAATTCGTTCCCCGACAACGATGCCAAGAAATGTTAGCACCGAGAGTCACCCTCATATTTCAAGAGGATAAGCCCAGTACCCATCAAAGGTTTTGTAGATGTAAATGAATAATTAAAGGTCAAATGGACAAAAACTCAGTATAAGAATGTTTTAACACAAGTTTAGGCTAGCATGCATAAGCAGATGAGGTTTTAATTAACTTTAGTCAGTGGTTTAAGGATAACTGTGAGTATATGTAATACTTTGGTGGGAAGGATGAACAAGTCTACTATAAGCATTAGGCCTTCTAGTAGCCAGGTGAAGAAAAATATCATTCACAAGATCCTCTTGAAACTAAACTTTAAAACTCTAAAAAACATTTACAGTAGCATCATAATCAAACCTCCATTATAAAACAACTATAACATCTCATAAGGATCCTCCCATAATGAGCATCAGAGTAAGAAGAAACAAGATAATGAAAAGAGTTTGACTTATATTAATGAAAAAGTCTCAAATCTCATACATAACTAGAGAACAACTTTGTTACATCAAAACATTACAAAGGGAGCTCTGCTCAACCATTCGAACCTGTCATAACATTATTTTGCAATATTTATAATAAAAAAGGTAGACAACAACTTGACATGTGAGCTAGCCTTTCTTTCCTAGGATTATCCATGAAAATATGTCAATCTAACATCTGTACATAGTGGATTTAACATATTTCTAGAACCAGGGAGCATGTTGGTAACAACTCTAACAAAAACACTGTCACGAAGTGTTGTCACTTGGGCGCATATCCTCTTATTATTCTTACTTCATGATGATTTATTTTCCATATGTGCCTTTGATTAACTGTGCTAGGAAACATCTGCAGTCAAAAGTGGATAGTGGCACTGGTCTTTCGACAGGTTTAACTCAGGGCAAGCTTTTTTTGGAACAACGGTCTGCCAGACGGTCATGGGGAGAGTTGCGATTGCTTATGAACTAGAAGACGTCAAATCAGTGTCTAATGGGGAGAAGGGACGAACGAATGCGAGGAGGTGGATGGTCTGCAGAGATAGATGGTGTACAATGAGACGAGGGGAAAGATATGCATGAGGTGATGTCGAGGAAGAAAAGTAAAAAAGGTGGGAGACATGGCAGGTGGGAGGGCAAGAAGTTAGAGTGAGTGGAGGACATGTGTAAGTGAGAGCGTGATTGGTATTGGAGCGAGGGGTGATCAGGATTTCGGAGGGAGGTCGAGGTGGTAAGAGGAAATAGGAAGGGGGGGTCCAAAATAAGGAGGAGACGACATGTACGTTGGGCCCACAAAGGGGAAAAACTACTTTTCGGACCCCCCCTTCCTTTAAAGGTAGAAAGGTCGAGGGGGTTCGAAATGTACTGAGGAATATCGCATCTTGGGATGATGAATGCCTCCGATGAGAACTTGTGCGATCTTTAACCATTACACATCCACTGACGAATTTGGGATACAATAAATATCTTCCATAATAGAACTCCACTATCCATATTTAGTGATGGTGCTAACTTTGAGGAACCTGAAAATTTCCTGAAGCAACTTTCTCCTGAAGTAGACGTGGCAGTCTCTTGTCATTTAGACAATTAGATGTTCAGGGGCATCTGCATCCCGAGTTTTCATAACTCCCGAAGGAGTACGGGCCCGAAGTGACATGGCACTCTAGCTTTATGACACTTCGACACTTTGAGATTCAGTGGTTCGTTGAATATGAAGTGTGATCCTCTAGAGGAGTACGGGTCCGGAGTGACGTGGCACTCCGACACTTCGATGTTTCAACGCTCCAGTACTTCGACAGTTCACTTAATATGTTAAACCCTACGCAACTTTGACCTTTTGAATGAATGCACGCCGTCGATCTGATTTTCCTGATTGGATCTTCGCCATTGAAAGATGAAGTTGTCTGTTTGCTTATATTTTAAGCCCGAAATGAACTTCTTTCGAATTTATGCCTTTTTCTGTTAAAGTTAACTGTGCATAAAAAGGACTTGGAGGATCTACTGCATGCTCAATTATTAGCAAAACATAATGACAATTATTTTAAACTCAATCAGAGCTGCAACGATCTTTTAAGAAGACAGAAAAAACTATGCACATAGGAACAATCAAACAAGGAAATGAAAAAAATCTAGCCATTTGGCATTGAGAAATTCTCTTGAATGACGTTAAGAGGAAAGGATTCAAGGACAAACCGTGTTGGAGAGGGAGAAGGGACATAAGTACAAACTTTGGTCTTGACAGCAGGAAATCACAAAAACTTAAAGAAAACCTACGACTCGAAGATAAATACTAAAAATATTTTTTTTTTAACCCCCACAATTCTATGTGTTAACACTTCTATCCTCTTCTACCCAGACTTTCAACTTCGTAATTAACTGGTTGGATTCCTCTAAGTTGAGATTTTGAGTTCGTCTTAATTCTTTCTTGAGTAACTTTTTTTTCTTTCTTTCCTTCCTTAGTTCTTCTTAGGCACTAATTAATTATGATCTGAGATCGACTTTGCTTTCTTCTTTTGAACTATCAGAGTTTCTTGTTTTAATTTCCTTATCCATAAACAATACATTTTCTGAATCGCTGTCGGTTTAATCATCTTCACTAGATGAGGAACTGTCTTTTCTTGAGTATAGATTTTTCTTAAAGGATTTCTTTTTGTTTTTCCAGTTTCCCTTTTGATGTCTCTTTTCTTTCTTGGTCTCTTCCTCTTCATCACTATCTGAATTTCTGGAATAAGGACACTTATTTGAAAAATGACCAATTTTACCACAATTAAAACATTTCAACGAAAGCTTACCTTTATATTTACATGTTCCCTTTTGCAACTTTCTTACGAAGTTTGCCATTTCTTCATCTTCTTTTGAATCATTGTTGCAACTACATTCTGACTTTGGCTTTTGCTTTCTCTTTTCCTTGTCATCTTGGATGCTTTGAATGCTGCTTCCTTTGTAACTGGATTTTCCTATTGTGTTCTCATTTCATAGGACGTGAATATTCCATGTAGCTCATTCATGCTTATCGAATCCATATCTGTTCTTTATTTTAGTGCTGAGATCTTAGGATCCAATCTCATTGGAAGAGATCTCAGTACTTTTTGAAGAATTATAGATTCATCAACTTCTTCTCCCAGTCCTTTAATTGCATTCACTATTTCATCAACTTGTAAAAAATAAGTTGCAATATTTTCATCTTCCTTCATCTTCAGCCATTCAAATTTGCCTCTGTAAGTTTGAAGCTTTTCTTCCTTGACTTTGGCCTCTCCTTCATAAACATTATGAATTTTGTCCCATATCTCCTTTGCAGAGTCACAATGCATAACTTTGACATATATTGAATCAACCAGACCATTCAGGATGCCATTTTTGTCTTTCGAATTATTTTCTTCAAGTTTATTTCCATTTTTATATTTTGGAGGAATGATTGGTGCTTTGTATCCATCTACCATCGATCACCAAACATCAAATCCCCGTGCTTGTACATATGTTTTCATCCTTCTACTCCAGAGTGCATAGTTCTGTCCATCAAACTGTGGTATTCCATTTTTATACATACCATTACTCTCCATGATCTGCCTTCCAATGGTTAAACTATTTCCTAAAGGAACCTTGCTCTGATACCAATTTCTGGATTATTGAGAGGGGGGGTGAATCAGTAATGAACAATTATACCATTTATTAATTTTTTAAACCACAATGTATATTCCTTTAACTTATTCAACCATGTTCATTTGTTTATCATCAATATATTACCATATCATAAAAATTAACATCCATCAGTGCATAATAAACAATAACAAACACATCCAAACAATGCATAGTAAACCAATATTTACATGGAAACCCATTGCGGGAGAAAACCAAAGAATGTTTTTCTTATATGTATTCAAGGAAGCACCAAATTCCAATTCTCCAGCTCCAACTGGAAGGAGGCTCCAACCCCCTAGTTTCTCAGGCTACAACATGAGGGAAGCTCCAACTCCCCAATTTTTTGGCTACAACCAGAAGTAGGATACAACCCCTTGTGTTCTTCGGCTACAACCGGATGGTGGCTACAACAACCTAGTTCTCATGCTCCAACCCGAAGGAAGATCCAACTCCCCGATTCTCCGGCACCAACTGGAAGGAGGCTACAAACCCCTTTCCTTGCCCCATCCAACTGCCCTGAAATATAAGTGTCAAATGATGAAACCATTGCCACACTATCCTTGTGAGATATACCATTGTAAACTTGTACCAATTTGAGTCAACAACCTATAACCAACTTGTACCAAAAAAACTGTACCAACACATGTACGAAACTTGTACCAAACAAATTGTACCAACACTTGCACCAAAACTTTACCAAACAAACTGTACCAACACCTGTACCAAACCTGTATCGATAAATTCAATATCAACCTATCCTCTCTATCAAATCAGATATGATCTCATGGATCTCATGCTCATGGTCACAATAACAAGCCTCAACCCAACATCATTAATATATTTCTCACATACAAAACATGAATACCAATATCCATATGCCAAATACCAACAAAAAAATACCAATTGTATCCCTCAACAAATCTGATATATTCAGCAATACAGAACAACCAATACCATCTCAAGAGATAAACCCTAGCTCAAAAAACATACCTCAAACAAGATGTGCCATACCTCATAAATAGACTCCAACCATGCATTAAATATTATGCCAATATAATCAGCTATGAACCAATACTAAACTTCAGTAGATTTGCCTTAGATCGATTCTATAACAATCCCTAAACTTCAAAGAGGGCATCCAACATATTTACAAGGAAAACCCTCAACCAGATTCACATATTCAACACTACACATATGAAAACCATACCTTTTTTTCTTGTAGTTGTGGATCTATTATGGATTTGTTTTTGTAGCCGTGATTTTGCTGTTGTGATTTTGTTTCCGCGATTCTCTTTCCGCGATTATGCTCCCGTGATTATACTGCCACCGTTTTTCTATCATGATTTTTTTGCCACTATATATTTTCCATGATTATGTAACCGCGATTTTCCTGTCGCAATTTTTCTTCCATGATTTTTCTGCCGCAATTTTGCTACCACAATTTTTCTGCAACGATTTTTCTGCTGCAAATTTGATCTATCAATAATACCTTCCAAATAACCTTTCACAAATGGATATTCAATTATATTCCAAAAATAGGTGCTAATAGGAGACCCTTTCTCTCTTATTTATACTCTCCAAGTAGGTTCCTCAAGGGGTTATCTTCTAACTCACTTTACCCAAATTCCTTCTTTTAGGGCTAACCCACTTCTAACCACTTGTCCACTTACAACCACTTTATCCACAAATAGTAATTTATCCACTTTTAGTTGCAACTAAATTTATTATTTAATTAATTTCTTTTGCAACCACTTTGAATTATCCATAAATAATAAAATCATTACTTCTTGTTGCAACCACTTTATTATTTAAATAATTTTGTGTTTGCAACCACTTTACCATAATTAACAAACTCACAACTTTAATTACTTTCTTAATGCAACAAATTTACCCATGATTAACTCCTAGTTTCACCACTTTTGACTAGTCAACTTCTTCTAGGAGTTTCTAGAATAACTTGACTTCTTTGACCTTGTAGGGGCTTCTAGATAGCTCAAGAGGGTTCTCCAACTTCACAAGGCCATAACTCTCTAATTGTGAGGAGTTATGCGAGGTTCCACATATCACCGAAAATGGCATGACATGCACTATCCACATAGAATAGTATTACTTGAATATACACTGATATTCATTACATTTTACCTCAACCAAACTTGGGTTCCTTACCCATACCTATGGAGCTACCAGAATGTGCTACCAGACATACTCGAGGGTTGACATCAATCTACAACATCACTCTCCAAGGGTTTACATCAATGACAACCAACTATCCAACTGTCCATCAATCTATACCAATTGTTTGACATTTCTTTCTAGTTGACAACGCCCAACGATATAGGGCACAATGGACCAATCCATTTCATCCTCTGATTCAAGCTTCTCCAGTACGCTCATGGGATTGGCCAATGCACTTTAGGGTAGATTCCAAAATGCCCCTTTCCATCAAGATCATGCTAATGATACCAGATAAGGACATTCCTCTCTTAGTGAAACAAAGAACACACCGACCTGACATTTGCGGCCAATATGGTTCATAATCCACTCTTGAGTAGAGGGAAAATGCAGGTGGATCATCGTCTGAGACACCTGACATTCGAGTATCTCACCTTTAAAACCAAAATTACTCAAATATTGGTGGTGCATGATCTCTTTGGTTTTCTCTTATAATATTTTGGTAGAAAACTACTGAGAAGTAATGATTTGGTATGCTTGGTATGATCTATGAAGATCCTAGACTCGTTTGAATGCACATGTAGATGTGATGATTGCTGGCCCTTGTCAAGTGCAAACATTGGAATGATGATAAGTGAAAGGATGGGGATGTGAGGCTCGATGTCTTGCTATGCATCATATCTCTCCTAACTGATTTGGAAAGATGTCAGTGAATCTCCCCACTCCCTTGGGACATTTCCCCTCGTGCCCTTGTTTGAAACATGTGTCCATTTCCCTATGGTTCTGAGCCTTTTGAAGTTTAGGGAAAACATATGAAATTTGAATGATGTCATGTTGACATTAGCATGGATCTATGGACATGTGGTTGATTAGAATTCGTCCACATAGGTTTTGAAGTGTACTCAAGGACTCGACACCGATGTGGCAAGGCTCAATCATGGTAGCCAAAATAATGGTGGGCCTTCACATTACAGGTGGCTATCTATGATAGGATTTGAAAATATGTATCAATAACTCCTTAGGTTCTTGTCAACTTCCAAGGTTCCCAGGTGGATTGTTATTCTTTCTCCATGTGGCATTAAACAAATGGTTGAATACACGATGATTTGGTAGATGTGCAACCTGGAAATACTGGAATACCACTACCATGACCCTAGGGAAATTGTTTTAATTTTCCGTATCTTACCATGTGACACCATTAACTCTTCTCCATGTATCTCCCTAAAACCGTTGTTGCGCCCCAATGTTGAGTTAACTCTCGGACACCTTTCCAATGTGACATGCATCCTCAACTATTGATCAGGATTGCTTATAGTCATCTGATGATCAAGTTTTCACCTTCGCCCATGCTTTCTCTTTAATCCATAGTTATATGATATGGTTCCATTTGGGTGAGGAATTAAGCTTATTTTGGATGTGATAAGCACCTTTATTCTCCCGATAAGCACCTTAGTATTTGAAATTCAACTTCGGGCCCTTAGGGATGGATTTTTCTCTGTAACAATTCATGGGATTTCGACTACATGATTTTCCTCTCTGATCCATGAAATATGTAAGCTCTTTTTTATCTTGATGATATTGAATTTCGTCCCCCTTAATCTTGATTAGTGTGCACATTAAATGTTGGATTACTAAAAGGGGGGGTGAATCAATGTAGCATTATCATCCAATAGTTGCAGAGTAAATAAATAATGAACAAATGAGAAATCATACACATACACATTACACCAGTGTCTTTACATGGAAACTCAAAGCAGGAGAAAACCAGATAATTATTTTTCTTATATGTCTTTAAGAATTACATTCATTGGAAGCACCGACTTCCTTTGTTTTCCGGCTGCAACTGGAAGGAGGCTCCAACCCCCTAGTTTCTCAGGCTACAACCTAAAGGAAGCTCCAACTCCGAAATTATCTGGCTACAACCAGAAGGAGGATACAACCCCCTATGTTCTCCGACTACAACCAAAAGGTGGTTACAACCACCTATCCTTGCCCTGTCCAACCGCCCTGAAATAAAAGTAGAATGATGGAACCAATGCCACACTATCATTGTGAGATATATTACTGTAAACCTGTACCAATCAACCTGTAATCAACCTGTAATCAACCTGTACCATAAACAAGTGAATCAACCATGCACCAACCTATAGCAAACAACTTGTAATCAACATGTACCATAAACAAGTGCATCAACCATGCACCAACATGTACCTCAACCTCAACCAAAATCCCTCATCAATTTCATCATCCAAATCTGATTTGTAACTCTTTAATAGACCTGGTGTATATGATCACATACCTTCAAACCTTCCTTAACTTTTACAACAAGAGACTATCATTTTCATCAAACTTTACTTTAGTCTCACATGACTAATTTTGGATTAGTCAAAAACCCTAACTTGAAATAAGCATAACTATGTACCTGTAATGAATAAATATCTAAAAATAGTACATAATGTTCTTCAGTTTCTTTTATGCAATTCCTCCAGGTTTCACTACTTGGAACCTCTCAGAAAAGGAGTTATAGAAAAAATGGAATATCTTGTTGAATTCTAGCTTATTCTAGAAAGCGAACTTGTAGAGCGTGCCCCACACAAAATATTTGTTGTGTGGATATGAAAAAGGTATAAAGAATACCACAGACTATACTCTAACCAATACATTTGGTCTTGTTGAATTTGTATCTATTATAAATAATTTATGATGTTTTTACCCGAAACACTTGTTTTAGACTAGTTTCAGGACTAGCCACAATCACTATTTTCCATGGAGTCTAACTCCAAAAATAAAACGACCCACAAGATGAAATTTTTATCACAACTACTTGTATATGTTTCCTCAATGACCTCCCAATTTCATGGTCTGAATCATTCTAGAAAAAAATCTATTGTGAAAATGGTGAGATGACCTGTAAATAACATACCTTAGAAAACATCATTAAAAGAATTTATCCTCCCTTGAATTTCAGCCTTCTTTACTTCACCTTCCCTCTGAAATTCGGCTTGGATATCCTTTGGTTACCTCAGTCACTTTTATATATTCAATATGCTCAAGTGTTATTAAAATGAGAGAGCCTTGCCTCTTATTTATACTTTCATGTAGCTTCCTGAAGGGGCTACCTTTTAACCATCTTAACCCACTTTCTTTATTTTAGGGCTAACCCACTTCTAACCACTTGTCCACTTAGTAATTTCTCCATTAAATTTATTATTTAAATAATTTATTTTGTATCCACTTTGAATTATAATACACTTATCACTTCACTTTATTATTTAAATAATTTCTTCTTTGCAACCACTTTGACTACTTTGACCTTTTAGGGCTTCTATATGACTCATGAGGGCTCTCCAACTTCACATGACCATAACTCTCTAACCGTGAGGAGTTATGTGATGTTCCACATACCACAGGAAATTGAATGACATGTATTATCCATCTAGAATAGTATTACATGCAAATATATCAAACCTCATACCATTATCCATCAGACAAACTTGGGTCCATTACCCAAACCTTTGTGCTACAAAATTCGCTACCGAAATTTCTTCAAGGGTTGACATCAATGACAACCAACCCAAATAATCAACATTTTCCCTCTTTGGCATTGATGGAAACACTCTGATGAAATACTGAAGTCATATCACTCATGCTCCCCCTGTGACCATTTCTCCCCCTGGAACCATGCCTCTATGCTCTTTCTCCAAGCATTTACCTTTGCATCTGATAAATATTCTAGTTTCCATTTTAAAATTATCTAGAGTGCTTCACTTACCGTGATCTTTATCTTTATTATCTTGTCACTCCCTCCTTTCTCTAGAGTTTTTTTGTCCTCTTCTCTTATGTGGTTTTCCTTCAATAGTTTCCTCTTCATTTCCCTCATCTGATTATAGATATTTTGAGTAGTGATAATCCTCAATTCATGTATAAATTAATGTATAAATATGTAATGGGTTGGGAATATGGGGGTTCACTCTGGTTGTCTGGTTCTCTCTTGTTATGTTTTGTTCTCTATATGCATTGTCGAGAATTCATTTTTTGTCAGAAGAGTGATAGAATAGGATGAGAAGCAAAGATTCTATGTTTGAATGTTAAGGACATGTTGCAGAGAGAGAGAGAGAGAGAGAGAGAGAGAGAGAGAGATAGAGAGAGAGAGAGGCTTTCACCATAGAGCGGCTAGGATAAAGGAAGGAAAAGATAACATGAGGTATATTTGTAAGGGCAGTGCGCAAGCATTAGACTATTATAGAAATAATAATAAAGAAGCCAGTAATTGTGGACATATCCCAAAGTTGGTTTAACCACATTAACTACCGTGTCTACTTGTCTTTATGTAATGGATCATGAATAGTCTCTGTATGCATGTTAGATTAGATCTATTCCTTACATGATAGCTGCACAATAGTTGTGAATGTTATAGTACTTGATTTATGTTGCAATATGATGTATAATGGTAATACATAACTGAATTAACTAAGTAACCTAAGAAGAGAAAATACAAAATAACTCGCATAGAATAGATAAGTAAGAATGACAAGGATGATCACCTCCCATTCCATCACTACTGCAAAAACATGGTTCCTGCAACCCCAATAGATTCCTCGGGTGAGACTTCACTTGCATGCAGCTGATGCTAAAAGGGTCGGTGTATGAAGTGTTTTGTCGGTCAAGATAACTTGAACCTACGGTCTTACAACCATGCGCACGCCAACAACCCTCATTTGACTATATATATTTTGAGTAATGATAATCCTATGTTGGGAAGAAGTTACCGAGGAGTACACATCTTGTTATCAAGAGTGCATTGATTCTTCGTCATGTTTAGATATAATATTTTCATTTATTTAGAATGAGTTCAAATCAAGAGTTTATTCTAGAATCATCATTTCAAAAGATATTCCAGCATTGAAGGAAGGAGAAACTAACATTTCAATGGTAGGGATGTTTTCCCCTTGAGAAATAATTTCATACCTATTCTTATTAGGATTGAAGTATTTACCATAAGATCCCTTAGTTGGGATACTCTTCCAAATTCAGGGTGGATCTACTAATTGGATGGTTAGTTGAGGCTATTGACTCTAATGTTAAGATACATTCCTTCAGTGCCATAAAAACAAGGCCCACTTAGGAAGATAAGATCCTTTTCTTCCCTTTTCTTGAAGAGGAATGGATAAAACCCTTGATCGTAGAAGAAATGGGATCCCCTCCAATGGAACGCCCACAACCATATCTGAACTTAGATAGCATGTGGAGCTAGAGTTGTGTCAAATCTAGGGTTTCTCAAACTTCTTCTTTACTAGTACTTTCATGTTATTCTCGTGAGGTAATAATTACATGATTCCCAAACCTAAATTAAGAACTCTTGTTAACAACAAATCATTTAAAATTTTAAAAATAAATTTGGATTTTTAAAATAGTCTTTTCTATATTTAAATTAAAAAATTAATACCAAAATATATTGGAAATATTAATTTAAAATTATCATTATGTTGTAAGAGATTTATGGCTTTTAAAAATAAAAATTATGAAAATGAATGCATTTCTAAAAAACAAGAATTATGAAAATGCTAAGATGACACTCTCATGCATAACTAACATATATTTCATCTCAATACCATCAACCTACCAACATATATGTCATCTCAATACCATGAACCTTAGCACTGATTTACTCAAAATTGATTTGTTTTTAAACTTGTGAATACTGTATTTCCTTTTGACTTGATATTAACTTTGCATTTGACTTAATATTAAGTTTGCATTTTATTTAATATTAACTTTTCACCAACCACAACGTAATTTAGTCAACATTGATTTAAAATCTACTGAGACCACTTAACTTTAAGAACAATCACAACCTTAATTTAGTCAACATTAATTTAAAATAGGATCCATTGGAACCATTTAACTCTATGTTGATACTCATATGCTAAGGTATTTTCATGGTAACCAAGCGAAGCACAATGTCCAACTTAATATATCCAATACAAAACCCATTTTTTTTTTTTAATTTAAAAAATAACAAACAACCACTCGAGACCAGTTAACTTTAAGAACAATCACAACCTTAATTTATTCAACATTGATTTAAAATCGGATCCATTGAAACCATTTAAGTCTATGTTGATACTCATATGTTAAGGTATTGTCATGGTAGCCAAGCCGAGCACAATGTCCAACTTAATATATCCAATACTTTAATTTAAAAAATAACAAACAACCACTAAAATTGGGATAAATAAAACATCACGACTGGAATTTATTCATAATGTTTGACATTTACTTTTAGTATTGCTAAGCCGACACAAAATATATAATTTTAATAATTTTTGAATCTAGAATGTATAGACATAAATAAAGAATTTGGGCAGGTTCGGTGTGGAAAGTACAATTTGATTTAGTGAAGGTTAGAGCTATTAGCTTTGTGGCACAAACGGTCTTATATTTGGGTTAAAGGCATATCATTTCAGAAATTTAGGGTTCAAGCCATAGTATTGTAGGTTTGGTGATATTTTTCTGTCTTTTTTCTTCCTGGGGGATTTTGTTCCCTTCAAGAACTAGGAGGGACAAATTTGTTCTGAAATGGGAAATCAACCAACCATAAGTCTCGATACTAACACTACTGTTGGAATAGGTTCAAATCCTAGTATTAATGTCAGGACATGTACAAACACTAATATGGTGATGGTGGCACAACCACCATAGGAACAAATAGTCCATTATGAGTATGGATCTGATGGACATGCAAGCACTAATACGACGATGGTGGCACAACCACCGTAGGAGAAAATAGTGCCATATGGGTATGGAATTGATGGACATGCAAACACTAATAAGGCGATGGTGGCACAACCACTGCAGGAGAAAATATTCCCATATGGATATGGATATGATGGACATGGAAACAATAATATGGTGATGGTGGCACAACCACCATAGGAGAAAATAGTCCCATATGGGTATGGATCTGATGGACATGCAAAGACTAATATGGTGATGGTGGCACAACCACCACAACAACAAATAGTCCCATATGGGTATGTATACGATGGATATGGATATGCTCGATATGGTTATCATGGATATGTTGGATACCAGTATGTTGGATATGATGTATATGTTGGATATGATGTATACCAATATGTATATCCACATCAATACCCATTTAGATATAACTATTCAGGATACACTCATCCTTACTTTGTGAATAATAATTATTATGGGCACCTAGGCACTGATCAATTTCAATGAGCAACACCACGACTGCAACATCAACCGCTACAATTACAAAAACTGCAACCGCACCAACTCCAGAGTGGGAGTGGTCCTATAGTTTTCTAGGATGAGTACAACCTTCCACGATTTATCACTCGATATGCCAATGCAAAGTTTTTTGTTATCAAGACTGACAATAAGGAGCACGTACTTAGCAATATTAGACATGGAGTCTGAACAAGCACTCACATGGGCAATTGAAAATTAAATGCCGATTACTCTAAAGCTTCCTCTGTTGAGAAAAGGGTCCAAGGAGGTACATCCAGTACTTCTAGTTCCAATTTCCCCATATTCTTACTATTTTTGGTGAGTGTTTCTTTGGATATTATGTCATTTCAAGTAATTGTGAAGAATTCATTTTAGGAAAAATACCCTTATTTCAATAATAACATTTAATCTCGGTCTGCATGGGCATGCATCTGGCCATAAGCGGCCATTTATACGGGATGGCTGAAATGGTTGGGCCTATAGATTTTGGAGGGAGAGCAAAATTTTGGGAGTGGCAAGACAAATTTCATGTGAATTGACACATGATAAAAGATGTTCCATTCAGACAAATCCTCCATATTATTGTGGAAAGCAATGAAAACCAATCAATTATATTTAGTCGAGATGTTCAATAGGTGAGTTATGAAAAAATGAGAAGCAAAGAAGATAATACAGAGAAGACGAAATTGGAAAAAATGATTGAGTAGAGCGCAATTTATTAAAGGAAAGAGTTGAGCTAAATAAGCTTCAACAAATCAAGAAAATCAATAAACAATCATATAGCTGGCCAAGATAGCTGGAAGTGTACAGTAACAGTGTATAGTCACATACTTTTGAAGTCACAGATATATTTAACACTCCCTATTAAAATGAACAGTTACAAACATCAGCACTGATAATGCCCAAGTGCTATCTTTGAAAATCAAAAACAGATTTTCCTAGTGGTTTTGTAAAAATATTTGTGAGCTGATATCGAGAGCCACAGAATTGAAGTGATATGTCACCATTATTGAATAGCTCATGTATGAAGTGAAAATGAGTGTCAATATGCTTTCTTTTCTTGTGAAACACATGATTTTTGGATAGAGAAATTGCTGAGGTGTTGCCACAGAAGATAGGAGTTGGCTCCTTTTCTGTATGTGACATATCATTCAATATTCTTCTCAGCCACACAACTTAACAATAATTTGAGGTGGCAAAAACATACTTTGCCTTTGTAGAAGATATTGATGCAATGGGCCACTTATTTGATTCCCATGAAATCAGGTTCGTGCCCAGTTGAAAATCATGTCTTGAGGTGTTTTTCCTCTCACATAGGCTTCCTACAAAATCACTGTCTGTGTAACCAGAGAGATGATTATCATTAGACTGAGTGTACCATAAGCCAAAATTGAGAGTGCCTGCAACATATCTCAGAATCCCTTTCACCATCTTCCAGTGAGAATATTTGGGGGATTCCATGAACCTGGAAACAAAGTTGGTTGCATACATAATATCAGGCCTAGTTGATGTAAGATACAACAAACTGCCTACTAAAATTTTGTACATGGTAGAATCCATTATAGGGCCTTCATATTTATTGCTCAATTTTGTGCCTAGGGGTATAGGAGTTTCTGTTGGATTGCAGTCTTCCATGCAAAATATTTTGATGATGTCTGCTGCCTACTTTTGCTGATAGACAAAAATTCCTT
This sequence comes from Picea sitchensis, assembly GCA_010110895.2. Taxonomy (NCBI): domain Eukaryota; kingdom Viridiplantae; phylum Streptophyta; class Pinopsida; order Pinales; family Pinaceae; genus Picea; species Picea sitchensis. The sequence goes on from SNQJ01S0153763.1 coordinate 15,223, forward strand.
TGGTTGATTGGTCAACCTCAATCCCCCAAAAATATTTCATTATGCCAAGATCTATCATCTCAAACTCAGATTGCATGGCATGTTTAAAACTGGTTAACTCAAGATTTCAAGTATATATCATGTCATCAACATATAAACATACAATCATAATTTTACCATGTTGATTAGTTTTGGTGTAAATAGATGGCTCATTTTGTCTTTTTCTGAAACCTCTCTTGATCAGGTAAATATCAATTCTATTGTAACACACTCTTGGAGATTGCTTTAAGCCATACAAGGCTTTCTTCAATCAATACACTTTGGTTGGTTGGTCTTTGTCTTCAAATCCAGGTGGCTGATCCACATAAACCTCTTCTTCTAAGACACCATTCAGGAAACCTGACTTGACATCCATCTGGTATACTTGCCATTTGTGTTGAGCTGCTATGGCTAAGAGAGTCCTTACAATGTCCAAACTTTCTACTGGAGCAAAAGTTTCACCATAATCAATACCTGGTTTTTGTGAGAATCCTTTGGCAACAAGTCTTGCCTTATGTTTTTCAATCTGTCCCTTTTCATTGAGTTTAGTTTTGTAAACCCACTTGACACCGATACTTTTCTTGTGTCTAGGAAGATCAACAAGATCCCATGTCTTGTTCTTCTCAATGGAGTCAATCTCTTGGTTCATTTCTTGAACCCAATGTGGCTCTTTAGTTGCCTCCTTAAAAGATGTAGGTTGACATGACATTAATGAAAAAATATTGTGCTAATCAATATCATCCAACTACTAATGGATTTCTCTCAAGCTTTGAGTTCTCTGATTTTTCAGTTTAGAGGATGAATCTTTGCTTGAAGTAGAGTTGTCCCGAGGAATTTCAGGTTGTCCTTGTACCTTCAATCTTGGAAGAGCAGGCTGATGTGTTTTCTGTCCTAAATTGTTTGTGTGTTCAGGAAGTGGCAACAATCGATTTTGACTGTGCATAGAACAATTTTCAGACTCACTCCAAAACTGATTTTCAAAAAATTTGACATCTCTGTTGAGAATTAGTTTCTTTGAAATTGGATTGTAGAGTCTGTAGGCTTTGGATGTCTCACTATATCCAACAAAAATGCATTTCTCACTTCTATCATCAAGTTTCTTCCTCAGTTTGGAAGGTATGTGAGTGAATGCTATGCATCCAAAGATCCTGAGATGAGCAACATTTAGCTTTGTCCCACTCCATGCTTCTTGAGGGACCTTCATCTTGATATTGGTGGTTGGATATCTATTCAGGAGATAAACCGAGCATGCTACTGCTTCAACACAAAATAGATTTGACAGACATTTCTCTCTGAGAAGGCTTCTTGCCATGTTCATTATTGTATGATTTTTCCTTTCAACCACTCCATTTTGTGGTGGAGTATATCTGGCTATAGTTTGCATGATGATGCCTTGTGATTTGCATAAATTTGTAAATTCTTTGGAGCTGTATTCTCCTCCTCCATTTGACCTGAGAACTTTTAGATATTTGCCACTTTGTTTTTTCAGCTTCAACTTTGAATTCTTTGAACTTTGTAAAAGTTTTAGACTTGTGTCTGAGAAAATAGATCCAAATTTTCCTGCTAAAGTCATCAATAAACATTAGAAAATAAACAATACCACCGATTGAATTTGTTGGCATTGGTCCACATAGGTCAGTGTGGACCAAATCTAAGTGTTGTTTGGCTTGTGTGGAGGACTGTGGAAAACTAGTTCTCTTATGTTTTCCAAGAATGCAAGACTCACATGGGTGGATTTTGCTCTTTGAAGTTAGGTAGACCTTTGACCATGGAGTTCTTCTATAGAAGAATTAGACTCTAAAAGGGTATATGTCCAAATATTGCATTCCAAACCAGAGTTTCATTGGGGGTGGATGCACTTTGCGCATATGATTGGATCAGATTTGCAGTTCTGGGGGTCAGGGGAAACATTCTATTCCTAATCATGTTGATTTCAAAAATCAATTTTCTGTTGGGGGTTTTATCATATATCCTACATGATGCTCCTTCAAAAAGTACCTTATAGCCATGTTCAATTAGCTATCCTACACTTAACAAATTATGTTTCATATATGGAACATGATAGACATTGTTTATGTCTTTCTTTACATTTTGTTTAGTAAGAATAGGTACAATACTATTTCCTTGAACTTTGACTAAGAAATCATTTCCAAGTGTAATATCAAATGAAATTGAAGAATCAATGCATGAGAGTAAATATCTGTTACCTTTAATGTGATTGTTGCATCCACTGTCCAACAACTAGATATCTTTATGTTGTTATTCAGTCATGTGGCATGAGAGAAACATACCTTTCGAGGTTTCTTCTTCATGATTTGAGACATGTGCTTTGCCTGATAATTGATCTGCTTGTTTCTTCCAGCATTCAGATTCATAGTGCCCATAATTTTTGCAGTAATATCATTATATGCTTGATTTGTCATTTGATCTTCTCCCTCTACCTCTTTGAGGCTAGAAATTCCGATTCTGGTTTTGTTGTTTGTGACCTTGGAAATTTTGATTCTAGTTATGTTGTCTGTGACCTTGGAAATTCTGATTCTGGTTCTGTTGTCTGTGACCTTCACTTGAGTGATGGTTACTTGGAATTCTCTCTCTTCCTTGGTGACCTCTACCTATGCCTCTGCTAAAGGAGAATTGAGTCTTGAAGGCATTGTCTATTGACTCATCTTCTAGATGGAGTCTGCTCTCATGTGTCAATAAAGAGCCCATTAATTCATTTCTTGAAAAATTTGACAGATCCTTGGATTCAAGGATGGTTGTAACAACCATTTAAAATTTATTTGGTAGACTTCTGAGGGCTTTCTCAACAATTCTTTGATCAGGGATGGCTTCACTAATCAATCTGATCTGGTTTACAATTCCCATGACTCTGGTCATAAAACGATCAATGTTTTCAGATTCTGTCATTTTTGAATTCTCAAAGTGTGTCCTCAAGGTCTGCAGATTGACAGTTTTGACCCTGTCATTTCCTTGGTAAGCTAATTTAAGGATGTCCTGGGCCTGTTTTGAAGTAACAACTCCTGTGATTTTTGAGAAAATCAAGTCATCCACTGAATTTTGAATCCAGATTTTTGCATCCAGAATTTTGCTTTATTCTCTCCGTTCCTCTGTGTTGCTTGAGCAGTTCTCTGTTGATTGGTCATGGCAGCAAGGTATACTGTATCTGGTTCCACATATCCATAATACAATTGATCCCAACCCTCTTGTGCTTGTAAAAAGGATCTCATTCTAAGAGACAAAAACTCATAGTTCTTTCCAAGAAGAACCGATCCTTGTGTTGGTCCTAAATTGCTAGAGGTGGCCATCTTCTAAAGACAATTTAAAAAAGAAAAAAAATGTTATAGATTTGCGTTCTTACTTGTTTCTTGTCTGAAAAACCAGGTCTCTGAAATATGTTGTGTGACTTCGAGCTGAGAAACAACTGGGAATACCATTTATTTGGCAACTATAGCCCCTCTAATGGCGGAATTGGGCTTTCTGAGTTTACTCGAGAGCCAAAAAAAAAATTGAAGTTTAGCTTCTCATGTGATTGGGGGATGGAAACCAGGTGCTTAGGGCATTTCGACACTGAAGGTCTCAATTCCTTTGAATAGTTGAATGACCAAATAACGGTCTTATTCCAAAGATTGACGATCCTCATTGATTTGAGATCAATGGTCCTCAATTACTTCGGGACTTTGGGTGATGTTCCTTTCTTAATTGTTGCTGCTAAGATCAACGATCCTATTTGATTTGAGATCAACGGTCCACAAATAATTCGGGACTTCAGGTGATATTCCTTTCTTACCTCACAAACCTCCGAACTTGTGAACCTCTGAACAAGGGAAGAGATCAAAGGTCTCAATTTTCCGTTGAGATCTATGACCAAGATCTTCTTCGGAACTCCAACATTCGGGAGTTTCCGTTTGCTAATACGTGCAATCCTACTTAGTGACGAATCTTCGAAGTGAGAGATCTGAATCCACATGGCCTGTTGATTTGGACGGTGGAGATTTACTTCAGGAGTTGAGGCTTCAGTAGTTTTCGTCTTCTTTCTTGCGCAATCCTTCGAAGTGCCATATCGCTGAAGTGAGAGATCTTCCTCCACGTGTCCTCTTGTTTTGGATGACCGAAATTTACTTCAAAACTTCAGGCTTTGGGTGTTATGAGGTGCAAAACACCACAATCCTCTGAAGTGTTAACCTTTAGAAGTGATAGATCTGTCAATGTGTGTCGACAACCTTCAATGGCTCAGATTTACTTTAGGAATTTAGGTAGATCTTGCTCCACAAGACCTTCCAGAGTGTTAAATCTCCAAAGTGAGGGATCTGGTGCCACGTGCCGTTATTGATGGAGGTCCATATGAACTCTAATCTTTAGGCCTTTGGGAGTTCTGGCTTCTCGTATCCTTCTTTCTTCTGAAGTAATTATCATCAAAGTGTAGGATATCTTGCCACGTGTCCACTTCGATCAACGATCTGGATCTACTTCAGCTCTTCGGATCTTAGGGCCTTCAGGAAAAATGACTTCTCGTATCCTTCTTTCTTTCGAAGTGATTATTGCCGAAGTGCAGGATCTCCTTCCATGTGTCACTTGCTTGAATATCAACGACCACGAGTGATTGCAGAGAGTCACCTCACTCACTCTTTAATTTCCTTGCCGATCTCCACAAAGCGAAGATGCTCGTTTGTAGTGGGATCAATATCCACCGTTGATATGTTGATATGACAAGATCAATGATCTTGAGCGATTGCAGGCTCACAACTTGCTCATGCTTTAATTTTCTTCCCAATCCTTGCAATGCGAGGATGCTCGTTCGTAGCAGGATCAATATCTATCGTTGATCTGTTGATCTAGCAAGATCAATGATCCTGAGCGATTGTGGGCTCACAACTTGCAGAAACTTTAATTTCATTTCCGATCCCTGTAATGACTCCTCACCGTCGATCTTTCTCCAATGAGATCTAACAGTCCTGACTTGATCTTTGATTCATCTGACGGTTGATGTTGCTCTCGCTAAGATCTTATGACTGGAAATTTGTTTTTGCCTTACCTGCGGGCTCGTCGTTTTTAATCTTGATTAATGGCTCAAATATGTTCCTGCGTCCAATATTACGCCTGAATTAGCTTCTCATTTGCTCCTTCTGCAAAATTTCTCCTTAAGAAATAATTTCATGAATTCTTTTATATGCTCGTGGATCTTTAAGTGTTTCGCTCTTCTGCAACTCTGCTTCCTCGTGCTTGCTGTCTCCAATGATCTTTTGAGCGAACTTCAGACTGCGAACTTTTCTCCAAGCTTTGTGAAGAATCTTTCATCCCGTGCTCATGTTTGCGAGACAATGTAAGTTTTTCACTCTTCTTCTTATGATCGGGTGGCTCTCTAGGCACTGTTAAGAGTCTTACGTCCTAAGCTCTGAAACCATGAAAAAATGAGAAGCAAATAAGATAATACAAAGAAGACGAAATTGGAAAACAGGAATGAGCAGAGCACAATTCATTAAAGGAAAGAGCTCAGCTAAATAAGCTTCAACAAATCAATAAAATCAAGAAACAATCGTACAACTGGCTAGGACAACTGGCAATGTATAGTCGTAGTGTACAATCACATATTGTTGAATTTACAGATATATTTAACAAGTTAGTGGTTTGTCATTTATTTATATTGTAATGTCTTGTTCATTCCATTCGATATCTGAAGATGATCATATAGATAGCCAAAAAATTTCTAAATCTATGGCTTTCATGAACGTGAATAAATGAATCTGGATGTCGAAAAGGAGAAGGGCGAAGAAATTATCGATATATTTAAGAATTATGATTGGAGGACTTCATTTCTCAACGAGATTGCACTGCCAGGACGAAGAAAAGTGAAGGTAGTGATAAGAAGGCCACCATCACCACCACATATTCATGACCAAGAACAAAAGGTTCAACCTGAGCATCAACATCAACCACAAGTAGAAGAAGAGGAGGCCACAACGAGAAGCTGCAGAAGCGGGAGTAGCGACGAAAACACACAAGAAGAACAGACTGACAAAAATAAGCAAGAAGAAGAAACATACAACAACAACGCCTAACAATCCAAAGGTGGAGAGAATCAAGATATCGAGAGAACTGTGATTAGTGTGACCAGTCACAACACAAGTCCGAAGACCCAAGAATAAGAGACTGACAACAATAAGCAGGAAGAAGAGACCAGTCACAACAACACACTAGAAGCTGAGTGTGGAGAGAACCATCAAACCGATACCACTGTGATTAGTGTGACCAGTCACGACTCAAGTAACAACAATAAGAATCAACAAGAAGAGACTGATGATAATAATAAGGAAGAACAAGTCACTAATCACAACAATGCGCGATAATCTGAGTGTGGAGAGAATCAAGCGACTGAGAGTTCGACGATTATTGTGACTAGTGACATCCCAAGAAGCAACAAGAAGCCAAAAGAAGAGAGTAACATTTCTATGAGAGATTGTGAAGAGAGTCATGAGAATCAAAGCGCTGTGATTAGTACGGGTAGCCATACACAAGAAACAACAATGGTACCAACAAGAAGGGGAAAAAGAGAAAATAAAAGAGGATTATAGAGATTTCATAGTTTTTTTTCTAGTTTAGAGATTTATAGCTTTGTATAAATGTATTAGTGAGTTTTTTTTTTGTACATACTGTTTGCAATGTAGTAAATATTGAAATTCTCCAGAGACTTCAATGCTGAAATTATTTTTCTCTTGTATAGTTCACCTTCTGATTAAAAGATATATAAATTCGGCAGAGACTTCAATGTTGAAATTATTTTTCTTTTGAATAGTTCACCTTTTGATTCAAAGATATTTATGTAGGATTGGCATACACATCTTATGGTTTTAAATTTATTATAATTACACTTCCACCATGGACTTTGTTCTTTAATTATTTATTTTTTTGGCAGTAATTATTGTAATATTGATTTTTAATGATGAATTGAAGTGTTATTTTAGTTATTTTATTAACAATGCCATTATTTGGTGAAGTCGTCTGAATATATGTTTAAAAATTGAAGATAAAGTTGTTCTGATTAAAAAGTTTTTGTAAGAATAGAAAAATCTTATTTGGAAATCAAGTATTTTATTATATTATAAAACATATATATATATTTTTATAATAGAATTGGTTTTTATATTCCAAAGTAAGAAATTTAATGAATTAAATATTAAATTTATAAAATTGGGAATAAAATTAACTATTTTATTTAATAAAGTTGGTTTTCTTAATATTAGAGTTAGCTTATTAGTAAAAGCTTTTGTATTCAACTAACAATAAATTGGTTGAGTTAATTATCAAATTCATAAAATTGAGAATACAATTTTTCTAAGAATAAAAAAAGTATTTTTGGAAATCAAGTATTTTATTATAAAGTTGGTAATATTTATAATAGAGTTGGTTTGTTAGCAAAGATTTTTGTATTTAAGTAATAATAAATTTGATGAATTAAATATTAAATTTATA
>SNQJ01S0153765.1:7263-29973 GCA_010110895.2 Picea sitchensis
TGGACTTGGACACTGTCAAAGTTGTTCACTATTGTGCAGCTGTAAGCTTTCTTTTCACTCCACATTTCTACAATTTATATATGAAAGACGAGATAGGTGTTCTGAGCATCCAGGGTTATGTTTATAACTTTATGGATGGATGTGAATGTGCAGGGATCGAAGCCGTGGAGGTTCAGTGGGAAGGAGGAAAACATGGAGAGGGAAGATATAAAGACGTTGGTGCAGAAATGGTGGGACATATACAATGACCCCTCTCTCGATCACTTGGGATCAGGAGACACAGTTCCAGATACAAAATCAAATGATCTGCAACAAGTGGTTGCCAATTCTTTCCTTGCTGCGATGCCAACGCCGCCGGACTTGATGCCGGCTCCGCCTGCAGCTTAAAAGATTTAAAATATTCGAAGCGGAGGTGGTGACAATATTGTATATATGATTTTGATGTTGCGCTGACATTTATTGAAATCAATTAATATTTGTAATATACAAATCGCCATTTGTATGATTTGGTTTAATGGTTATTTATTACTTATCTGTACTTTAAAAATATATATTTTTTATTTAAATGTACATTGGTTAATAAAAATATTTTTTCATTTAAATGTACATTTTCATGGTTATTTATTACTTGTCTTTACTTAAAAAGAATATTTTTTTATTTATATTTAAACAATTTTTTTTTTATATTTACAGGTTTGCAATGTGATGTAACACAACTTCACTGATTTTTTTTGAAGTCAAGTCTTTAATCCATCCCATATTTCTTAAAAAAACGATTTAATATTTCCACATAAAATAAAATAAAATGGACAAAGCCATAAAATTTTGAGTAGTCAAGGGAATCAAACATAACACTTTATATCACGACACTTGTCAATTGAGCTTTCCCTGAAGTGTGGGATTATAAGAATGTGTTTTGAATTCAAATATTTTAAAAGTTTGTAGGATATTTTATTATTTTTTAATGGATAATGGTGGTTTGCCATATTGGTGGAAGAGATTAGCTAGACTGGTAACGACATGTTCATTTTTGTGTTTGGGCATGTGTTACTAGTAACAAAATGTTCATTTTTGTGGTCAAGCATGTGGACAAATACGAGCAAACACTATAACAATTGGGACTAGGTGCAAGTGTTTAGCGATTTTGGAAACTACCCACTCACACATTCTAACCAAATGTGACCAAATTGAATAGTGTTATTAATTCTCTTATATATTAAATCTAAACACACTAACCTCATCATAATAAGAAAATCCAAACTTAAAAAAACTTAATCATATTATCCCTAAATTCTTTACACTCTTCACTTGGGGAGATATTGTGCAAAACATAATATATTTTGCACAATATCTCTTCCCACCCCCACTATTATGTTTTGCACAATATCTCTCCCACCCTCACCCTCATATATGAGGGTGGGAGTCAGTCAAGGTAGATATTGTGCACAATATCTACCGTTACCCCCCAACTTTCCACCCACTTCATTTTATAAAAAAAACTATTTTATTTTGTTTTTGGATCCTAAGAGATGTTATTTGATTAAATTTGTAATATCCCTCAAAAAAATATTCATAACATTAGTTGTAACCTTATCAAGATATATTTGGGAGCTACATCACAGCTCATACCTACATAAGTATCATTCGAATGTACATAAGTATTACTTATGTGTATATCGGGTCTAATACATCTAGCGTACCCAACCACCCACAGGACAAGCATGCTAACTTCCAGTCCCTTCTCTGGATTAATTCAACCCTTGTCCTAACTTTAAATAACAAGGATGCATGAAAGATTCACATGCATTGATCAAGACTCATGCTAAACATTAAAACAATGAAACATATGACATGCATAGCAATAACCAACAAGCAAGCATATTCTAAATATTGAATTCAACGATAAATAAATACACAGTGGAATAAATCATACACAGGTAAATAATACCATAACAGAGAGCACTTATCTTTTATAAAATAATACACCAATTGATTGCAGACCAAGGACGTTCCACCCAACCATAGACATCGTTGTTCCAAGTCTCAACAACAACGTCACCCCTGAGCCAGGGCTATGAATCCACAAGGACGGTTCGAGAGTGTTACTCGGCTTCCCAAACCAGTCAACACTCAGGCTCTCATAGGCTTCCCAACACCCACAACAATCCAAGTACCCAACACTCTTCTACCCAGCCTGCACCACCCAAGAGAATGGACCCTCTCCCTTCTCTGCCACGCAGTCCCTCAGCCTGTCCTTCTCCTTCTAGGGCTCCATTGCAGCTGGTCCAGAATCTCCATGCTGGGACTCTCAGGACTCACAACTATGAGCAAAGATGGAGACATGCCAAAGCATCTCAGACATGTAGGCCTCGATTCATGGTTGGATTACACAAGCAATCTCTACATCCAATAATACCATGGCTGCACTTCAACAGTTAGTCTTCCTTTCCCAAGCCAAGACATGCATGGGGAAAGATGAATGAGTGAAATAATGAATGGAGTGGAATATTCACGAGAAGGCGAACATCGATCAATGGAGTGCATACACGAATGAATGAATGAATGAGTGAGGAAACCATCAGAAGAACGATAACAAGGATGGGAGTAAGAGAGAGAATGAACCCCCGACAAACCGGAGATGGGTTTATGTAATTCTTGGGAATCAAGAACCTCACGGCCTTCCCCCAAGAAGCTCATGTAATTGATTCCCCCCATTACACAAAATGGGTAATTCAAAAAAAATGAAATAAAAACTTAGCCCCTCAAGCCCCCTCTCTTGTGGAATCATAGCCCCCTATAACTCTAGTACTTGTCCAACTAATAGCCAACGATGTATTTATTATTAATAATGATCAAAAAATTACATTTCTTAGGCACATTGGCCTCTTTTAATTGTTTGGGCACTCTGGCCTCTCAACAATTAACAAATACATTATTTAATATGGGGCTCAAAACTCGAGGTGTTACATCCCCTCCCCCTTATTTTGGCACTGTCCTCGGTGTATATACAAAACATAGATCAAAATCTCAAAATTTATCCAAAAAGTTGTGGGTACTCTGCCCGCATAACATCTTCATGCTCCCAGGTAGCATCTTCAAGACCGTAGCAGGTCCATTGAACTTTTACCAGCTCTATAGCTCGATTCCGGAGCATTTTGAATTTTCTGTCCAATATCCGCACTGGATGAACTTGAAAGTCTCCCTTTGTCTCTACCTAAATCAGAGGCCAATCAATAACATGGTTAGGATCGTGCACATATTTTTTAGCAAAGAGAAATGAAATACATTATGCACATTCATGGAAGCAGGAAATGCAAGCAGGTATGCAACTGGCCCTATTTTGTCCAATATCTCAAATGTGTTGATGATTACAGCTTCATGAGACATCCTCCATGACACATTCTCCTCTAAGACTAAGTGAGTCGACCTGTGAGAGAGCCCATGTGTTGGGTGTGGCCATGAGATGGGTGTGTCGTTCCTCTCTGGACTGAGATGAGATGATGTGTGCCCATATGTGGGGTGAAGGTCCCATGTGATGGGTGTGTGTAAGACTCTAGACTGAGTTGTTATGACATGTGGTCTCCTGCCTTTTGGACTCAGTTGAGTTAGGCTTGAGATGGTACTCCATATGATTCTCATGTGGACTCAGTGAGATAGAGATTTGTTGAGTAGGAAGTCCTTGTGGTTGAGCACATGTGGACATGCCCCTAGTGGTTGAGCACTAGTGGATGTGTGAGATCCCTTGCTATATTGTCTGAGAGTAAGATTTACCTGTAAACCTAATTGTGATGTAAAGGGTATAGGTCGGCTCTACCATATGTGAAATATAATTAATGTTTATTGTAATAATTAATTATTTTATGAGTTATTGAGGTCGGCCCTATTGTGCCAATAGAAATCACTTTTGGTCTATCCAGTTTAGTATAAATAAAGGTGATTTCCCCATTGAGGAAACACAAAAGTCACTTGTCATTTTGGAAATTTCAGCAAGTACATTTTAGGGATGAAGTGTGCACCTCTCTTGGGCGCAAGTTTCAAGGTAGTAGAGAACTCTCTTGTGTCCATTAGGGTTTTATGGTTGGAGGATCTTCTCTTGAGAATATAGCAAATGATTGTTGGGTTTTTCTCCCTTGTTGAGAAGGGTTTTCCCAAGATATTTCTTGTGTTCTTGTGCATGGTATTTCTTCTTGTGATCTTGGTTATTGCAGCAATTGTGAATGGTGTAGCTGCATTTGTTTACGGTTCAAGTAAATGATAAAATAAAATAAACCTCATGCTTGAGCCTACCATAGTGAAAATTCAACAAAATGGACCACAGAATCTGGATGCAAGCTTTGTACAACTACCCAACTCCAAAGATCTCTTCTTGGGATTCACTTTTAGAAGCACATGCTCCCCTACATTAAATTCTCTTGTTGTCCTATTCTTATCTGCATAAATTTTCTGTCTATCTTGAGCTGCCTTTAAATTATGCTTAATCTTAACCATATGGTCTTCCATTTCCTTGAGAAACTTTGGCCCAAGTACCACTCTATCTGCTAGGTTGTCCCAACTCACTGTAGTATTGCATTTCCTACCATACAAATCTTCAAATGGGTTCATTTTCAATGAAGATTGATACCCATTATTATAGGAAAAATCAACCAAGTGCAAGCAATCTTCCCACTTAGATGGCTTATCCATCACATACATTCTCAACATGTCTCCAATTACTCGGTTGAATCTCTTTGTCTCCCCATCTAACTGCGGATGGTAAGTTGTGCTAAAGTTCATATTTGTGCCAAATCCTTTGAATAATCCCTTCCATAAATTTGAAGTAAACTTTGTGTCTTTGTCTGAGACAATTGTCCTAGGTATCCCATGCAACCTAGCAATCTCCCTCATGTAAATTTCTACAATATTAGTTGTTGTATGAGTTTTTTTTTACAGGAACAAAATGAGCAGCCTTTGTCAATTTGTTAACCACTACCATGATTGAATCATGTTGTCTTGTTGTCCTAGATAATTTAGTTATAAAGTCAATGATTATCACTTCCCATTTCTTATCTAGAATTGGTAATGACTATAGCAAACCTGTTGGGTGCCCATGCTTAGCTTTCACTTTCTGACATTCCATACATCTGGCGATGTAATCAACAACATCATTTTTCATTCCCAGCCAAAATAATTGGCTTCTTACTGTTGTAGTTGTTTTTTGGTAACCGGGTTGTCCGACATATGGAACATTATGCATTTCTTTTAGTACCGGATTCCTAAGTTCTCAGGGACTAGGAACATAAATTCTATTTTTATGCATAAGTAATCCATCTTCCTTCATCTCATAATCCTTAATTTTCTATTGTACGTCTTGTGGTTGTAAGCTTTGTTTTACCTGTAGGTAATGTTGATATGTAACAACAACATCTAAAATTTTGTTCTTCAAGTCTGACTAATGCATACTAATAACTATAGCATGCATGAGATGCACTCTTCTACTAAATGCATCGGCAAGTTTATTTTATTTTCCTTTGATATGCTTGATATCAAAGTCGTATTCACTTAAAAATTCCAGCCATCTTGTTTTCCTGGAATTCAAAGTTGGTTGTTGAAAAGGATACTTCATACCACTGTGGTCTATTCTCAATTCAAATCTATTTCCCAAGAGATAATGCCTCCACATATTCAATGCGTGAACAATGGAAGCAAGCTCCAAGTCATGTGTGGCATAGTTCCTTTCATGTTCCTTAAGATTTCTGGACTCATAACCAATTACATGTCCATTTTGAGTGAGGACTCCACCAAGCCCTTCCTTACATTCATCTATGCATATCACAAAAATTTCATTTGGGTCAGCAATCTTTGACACAGGTGCACTAGTAAGTAATTCCTTCAACAAACTAAAGTTATCTTCACATTCAGATGTCCATTTAAATTTAATTCTCTTCTTTTGCAAAGAAGTGATGGGATGAGAAATCTTAGAGAACTCTATTATGAACCTTCTGTAGTAACCAACCAACCCCATAAAACATCTGACTTATGAAACATTCTTAGGTGTTGGCCATCCTCTTTTGGATTCAGTCTTCTTTGGATTCTTTGTTATGCCTTGTTTTGAAATAATGTGTCCCAAGTAATGGATCTGTTCTTGGTAAAATAACACTTACTCAGCTTGGCATACAATTGGCGTTCTCTCAGCACTTTCAATATCAGTCTTAGGTGATGTTCATGTTCCTCTTCAAACTTGGAATAGACAAGTATGTCATCTAGGAATACTGTGACAAAATTATCCAAATAATTTATGAATATGCCATTCATTAAGCACATAAAGACAGTTGGTGCATTGGTCAATCCAAATGGCACCAGAACAAATTCATAATGCACATACTTGGTTCTAAAGGTTGTCTTATGGATGTCTTCTTCCTTGATTCTTACCTGATGGTATACTGATCTCAAGTCTATCTTTGAAAATATATTTTCTCCTCTTAGTTGATAAAAGAGGTCATCAATTTTGGGTAGAGGATACTTGTTCTTCACAGTGGACTTATTCAGTTTTCGAAAGTCAATATGTAGCCTCAAGGTCCCATATTTCTTTTTGACAAAGAGTACTAGTGCTCCCCAAGGTGAAACACTTGAGCGTATGTACCCTTTCCTCATCAATTCCTCCAACTGCATTTGTAATTCTTTTAACTCTGGTGTACTCATTCGGTAAGGTGTTTTTGACACCGGGGCGACTGCTGGCACTAAATCAATAGAGAAATATATCTCCCTTTTGGTGGCAATCCTGGAATTTCTTGGAATACATCCTCGAAATCTTGTAGTACCGAGAAATATTCAAAGTTGGGCCCCTTTGTCTTTTCTGGTTCCTCCACATGGGTTGCATACAATTGACATCCTTTTCTGAAACATCTCTTCAACTGTAAGGATGAAATCTCCCTTATAGAGATGGGTCTTGGAACTCCTTTCATAGTGCTCTATTTTCCATCTCCATCAAGGCATTTAAATGCTTGCTATGACAATATAGGACATTATGATGCTTGTCCAACCAATCCATTCCAATTATAATATCATAATACCCCAATGGTATAATATTTATATCAGCACTAGAATTCACACCATTAATACTTATGGAACAACCTCTGACCATATCATGGATTCTCCTTTTGGTTCCAGTGGCTAGCTGAACCAAACTTGATTTCCCAAGCTTACTTTTCTCCAAATGTAATCTATCCACTATTTTAGGATCAATGTAACAATGACTTGCTCCTGAATCAATTAGAATAGTAACAAGTTGATTTATGATCTTACCTTCCACCTCGATCATGTTGGATTGGTATTCTTCTTGTCTATAATCTAAGGATGCATAAATTTTTCCCATTTCTTCGACTGTTGTAGCGTCTTGGATGTTGTGGACAGTCTTAACTCTGTCCTTTATGTGGGGGTAATCCTTGTATATGTGATCTTCCTTGCACCTCCAACATTGGATTGGTGGTCTTCCCCTTTTTCCCAAGGAGTCTTCTTTCTTGGATTCATCCTTGGCATACTGATTTTGATGATTTTTATTAGGCTCATTTCTATTGAAAAGAGGTTTGATTCCCTTATTCCTCTAATCACACTTCTCCTTCTTCTTATCCTTCCAAGACTTTTGCATGGATTCTCTGCCCTGGCCTTACTCATACAGGTACTTAGCTTTCCTGATGGCCTCATTCAAGGTCTTGGGCTCATCATATTGAATATTTTCTTTATAAAAGGATGACAAACCACTCAAAAACCTTTGTATTTTGACCTTATCATCATCTATGAACCTGACATACTTTAACAACCCCAAGAAGTTCTTCTCATATTCTTCCATAGTCATGCTTCCCAGCCCGAGTTCAAAGAACTCCTGCATTTTCTTGTCATAGAAATGCTCTGAGAGGTACTCCTTCTGGAAATACTTCTTGAACTGATTCCAAGTGATCCTATTCTCATTAATATGTTCAACTTGTTTTAGTTGATCCCACCACATAATAACTTTCCCATGTAAATTCTAGGTGGAAATTCTGGCTTCTAGGTTTGATGAATAGTTATGCAATTGGAAATATCTCTTGAGTCTAAGCAACCATGCTTCAACATCATCTTTCCTTTTTCTTTCACCATCAAAGGATGGTGGTCTAATATTCCCCATCTCTCCTTGCAAACTATCCAATTCATGCCTTCTTCTTTGCTTCCTAATGAGAGACACCTCCATAGGTGAGATGTCATTGTTCGTGGTTTTAATCCAATTTCTTCTGTCCCAATGAAAATATGGTTTTCACTAGTACGATACTTATGGTTCTTAGGGAGGAGGTTTATATACTCATCAAACACCATATTTCCTAAAAAAATTTGAATGATGATGCTTCATCTTAGGACCACAATCTGGACATGCAAATTTTCCCTTTGTTTGAATACCTGCAATAGATGGATTAATGTCAAGTATACGATGGGATTATTTAAAAAACATGCATGATATCTTTAAATAATTATATAGTATTAAAGTGAAAAAAAATGTTACATACCAAAAAAATGTGTTAGTGATCTAGATGGATATCAGTGGCCACCCACCTTTTCCAACTGGCTCAAAACAATTTTCTGACAATTTTGGCAATTTACTATTTTTAGTAGTTTTAACTTTCGGGGCCATTTTGAGGGTCTAAACGAAGGTTTTTTGGTATCGGGCTCCTCAATGATAGTCAAAGGCATGATTGAGCCTCCAAAATTAATCTCCTCGACGATACCTTTCCAACGAGCTATCACACGCCTAAAACAGAGATCGTATGCAAAAGTTACGACCCCGGGAAGTTGATGTACTAACTTACCCAAACGAGGCCCACATGACTTTTGGCGCTTCATCTCCTAGGGTTAGGTTTTTGGATGTATAGGTTTTTTTCATTTTTGCTTATTGTAAAAAGGCCTTCAGAGCCTCATTGTAACCTGCTTCTTGCAAATGCGTGCTGCCGTCACATCTCTTCTCATAGATAAGCCGCCACCATTCCAGCAAACTTGTTTCCGCTGCATTTTACAGTTTCAGTTTATTTCGTTATTGAATAGAAAACCAGTTTTACTGTATCTTTGTTATTTTGTGTTAAGCACCTGTTAATAATCTGTATTCATTTCGTTCTGCTCATAAAATCTGGATCAGTTAGTCCCGGGGCATCATGAATTGTCTATACAAGTATTCCATGGAATTGAAATTTCTTCTCCCCGATTGGTTAATAGATGTCATACATAGTGATGTCAACCCATAACTTAAGTCGGTCGTCGATAAGAGGCTCAATATATACATTCATATCTTTAACTTGGTACTTACCTAATTATTTGAAATTACACATATCTACTACCATGATACGCATATATAAGTAAATAAATAAATAAAAGATATTATGCAAAAAATAAAACAAATGAAAATGTTACATTTGAAAAATTAATGTAAACAAATACCTGGAACAATCATTGTCAACATTATGTGATCCCTCTTTATTGAAATCCAAGGAGGAATGCTATTGTTGATAACAAAAATAGGCCACCCTGAGTAAATATACATAAGCTCTTCGAATAGATTAACAATGTCAACTACTAATGAAATCCTAACTTTACGAGGTTCATCTTTAAATTCTGCCCAATTTTCCTCAATTTCCCTAAATGCATAACCATCTTCAGGAATTCCAAGAACACCATATCCACTTCTTTTCCATGCATGGTAATCCATAAACTGTGTTATGCTTTCGCACCTAAACAATCGCTTCAAACATGGAATTATGAGAATATGACAAAGAACCTTTCGAAGCACCCTTTTTGTTACTTGATCGATTCGATATCTATTGATATGACAGTGCAGACATTTTTTTTTTACGCTTGTTGTTCATAATATATAATATGATCATTAGGACATGCAACTATAGTTTGATACTCCTTTCTAATGTCTTTCATAATGGCATGTAAATCTCGATATGTGCGAGGTAAAATATTTGATGATGATAACATAAATTCACCTAACAATCTACAACATAAAAAATAACTAGTTAATGTAAAGAATATTAATCATAAATATTGCATTCTTATTTTACACATTAATTAACACTAAAAAAAGAGAAAAAAAATCAACATTTATGTATATGTGATGAAACATATTACATATCTTAGGATCTGTGTCATAGAAGTGTTCAACAAATGATTCATAACCTTTAATTTCACTAGCAACAATGTAGCAGAGAGAATATTTTCTCTTGAGCCTTTATAAAGTCGTTTATTTTCCTTTTCTATTAGAGGTTAATCATAAATACCATCACTATCCCCATCCTCATCCGACTAAGTGAACAAGTCTTGGATCATTTGATTTGTCCCATCATCTTGAACTATGTTATTATTTTCATCTTCTTCCATGGGATCATTAACTTGATCTTCATTATTCGCTTCATGTTCCTCATCTTGTACAACATCATTTCTACTACTACTTGGTGCATTCTGCAGAAATTTAGGGGGAAATTCTAACTTTATAATTGCAAACAATCATGCAAAATTAGTGTGCATAACAAATATTAAAACAATATAAAATTTTATAACTACAATCAATATAAAGACAAATAATGAATATATAGCTAATTACCATGGGACAATATTCTTTCGATCCCCCGTCAATGTGCCCATATCTCCTACAATGTATTTTAGTTGTTGCTATTAAAATTCTTACGGGATGTGCAATACAACATATTTTACAAGGGAAATAACATTTACCATCACCCTTTTCACCATCTTTACTTTTTTTCCTACCTCTAATATTTTCTGACATTCTTCCCCACAAAAATATAGTGATTATTATCTTATAAAATTGAGTGGTGCAATAGAATATCTATTATATTTTTCTAATGCAATTTACATATAAAAATAAATTTGTTTTTTCACTTGACAAGAACACCTTATATCCTTTTTGAACGATCGTCGTTGTAGTAAAACTGTCACGACATCTCTAAAATGCAACATATTTATAATTTTTTGTCTGTCGGAATTACGACAACAGTTGACCAAGTCAATTTTGACTTTGTCAAATAGTGGGTGATCGTTTGAAGAGAGCAACGGTTAGCAGTAGTATCGTCGATATTGCGATGAATATAGAGGTTTTTTTAAATAACGACACCTTTTCCTAGACGTTGCAAGTGAGGAAGACGTCCATTTCCATCACAAGTCCAACAAATTTAGGCGGGATTGAAAAAAAATTGAAAATTTTAAATATTTATCTTGTATTATTTTACAGTACGACCAATTTTGTCCGTACCGTCAAAAATACTTTGTCAATTTTTTTTGAACATGTAGTAGTGTGGCATCTTCCATTAGAGTAGGCTTGGACCCAAAAAAATGTCATTTGATGCCTCAAAATGGATCTAGAATATTTTAGACAACGTTTTGGACCCAAATTTTCCAAATTGGGGCATGCCGCTAAAATGGCTCTACAAGCTAATTCCTCCAATTTCCACCCAAAAATTATTGAGATAGATGAAAAGTTATATAATGATACAATACAGATCATACCACCCCATTTAGGGATACTTTTGGTCCCAAAAATATTTATTGAATGAAGTGAGGAAATTTTTCCTCTACCTTCTCTCTGGAGTACCATTTTGCTTTGCATGGAAGTTTTCCTTTCAACCCAATCTACCAAAGGTAATGTTGCCCCTATCTCATAGTTATAGGATTCTTATACACAACTGTGTCCTTTTCCAACTCCTCCTGAGCATCTAGTTCTAATTCCTCTATGGTAGGTAGGACATACTCCTCCTCTTGATCCAACATGGAAGGCTCATAGAGTTTCAAATTCTCTACATTCACTACTGAGTAAATGTGCATGTATGGGAGTAGATTGATTTTGTAGGTGTTATCTCCCACCTTCTCCAATACCTCGAAAGGGCTATACCATAGATCCTTGATCTTATTAATAGGACTCTATAATATTTCTTTATTCAACTGTAACCAAACTCTGCCTCCCACTTTGAATGATTTTTTTGTTCTATGTTGACCATGTTGTGCCTTGTACTTTTCCTATGACATATTTAAAGTCACTTGTACTTGCAAATGGATATTTCTAATCTTTTCAACAAATTTCTCTACTCTCAATGCCTCTCTTATGAAATCTTCCCTCACTCTTCATTTTTGTCCATAAACTACTTCCAATGGCAAAGGCGACAGATACCTAAAGAAAGTTTCAAAAGGTGACTTAAGAGTAGAAGTGTGAAGTGCTCTGTTATTAAGAATGTTAAATATAGATCATATTTTCATCATAGGTATTCAAATGCTTCTGATTGTAACCCCTCAAATGTTGCACCAAAGTCTTGTTTACTACTCATGTCTTCCCATCTATTTGTGGATGGAATGTTGTAGATATCTTCAACTTAGTGTCCATCTTCTCCCAAATCAAGGTCCAAAAGGCAATGAGAAATATGGTATCCCTATCTGAAATGATGCTCCTTGGTATCCCAAAGTGTACCCATACCTGTTCAAAGAACATTATTTTTTCTTCTTGTCCTCTGATGGTATTTTTGTAAGGCATAATAATTCACATCTTGTTGAACCTATCAACTACCACAAAACGATAGTCATGGCCCTTCCTGGTTGTTGGTAAACCTCCCAAAAAATCCATGAAAATGATTTCCCAAGGATGAGTGGGTACATGTAAGGGATGGTAAAGACCTTTATTTCTATTGTTGGGCTTGTTGGTACAACAAAGTATACATCCCCTAATATATTGTGCTACATATGCTTTCATTCTAGGCCAGTACACTTGCCTTTTCAAGTTAGGAACTATATTCCCAATACCAAAATTTCTTGCGACTTTTTAGGTGTGAGCCTCTTTGATAAAATGCAATATTTCACCTTTAGGAATGTAGATCTTTTCTAATTTGTATAGGAACCATTCTATAGATGATATTCAACCTTGTGGTCACCTTCTTTTACACGAATTTGGCCTTGTAGTTGTTGAAACACCTCTTGATGTCGTCATCTTCTATGTATGCCTCTTTGTATACATCATGGGTAAAAGGCTCCATGTGCCTAATATTTAACAAAGATGTAATATTCGATGTGGGTGTCCTTGAAAGCATGTCTTCCAACTTATTAATGCTTCCCTTCTTATACTTGATGACTAGGTGAAATTGTTGCAAAAGCCCCATCCACTTGACATAATGTCTAGTTTGTTGAAGCTTGCTCTAGGCCTACAAATATTGCAGTGGTTCGTGATTTGTGTGGATAATGGTTTAATTTCCCATCAGATAGTGCTTCCACTTCTTAACATATTTAACTAGGGCATAGAGTTCCTTATCATATGTAGGGTAGTTTAAGACTCCCCTATGAAACATTTCAGAATGATAGCATATTGATTTACCTCCTTGCATAAAAAATGCTCCCATAGAATACCCAATTGCATCTGTCTCCACTTCAAAGGGATTTTGCAAGTTAGGAAATGGAAGAAATGGTACTTGAATAAAATATTTCTATTGATTCTTTCACCATTGGAAACTTTTACCACTCATTGTTATAGCCTAGAGTGGTGCAACTACCACTGAAAAAGATGCTATGAGATTTTGTAGGTATTGTGTTTCCCCAATAAATCTCCGAACTTCAGTGACATTAGTAGGAGATGGCCATTTTATTATGGCCTCCATATTTATGAGATATATGTTGAGCTCCCCTCCACCAATCACATACCCCAAATACACCAATGACTGCTGAGAAAACTCACATTTCTTGAGGTTAGTCGGTAGCTGATGATTTTTATGAGTCTCTAACATCTACATGAGATGTGATATCTACTCCTCCTAGGCAGAGACATAAACCAATATATAATCCAAATATACTATAACAAAAGAATATAAATATGAGCATAATACATCATTCATCAATATCATAAATGCAGCGGGTGCATTACATAAACCAAATGTCATGACCAACCATTCATACAAACCTTTCCTTGTCTTGAATGCGGTCTTCCAGGTGTCTTGTTCTTTGATGCGTACATGGTGGTATCCCAATTTGAGATCCAACTTGGTGAAGTACTTGGCATGTTGCAACTTGTATAACAAATTACCGATCCTAGGAAAAGGGTACCAATTCTTAAGTGTAATCTTGTATTGATTGATACACATTCACCAAGTCCCATCCTTCTTGGGTACTATAATTATAGGTGACCCATAAGGTGAGGTGTTTATTCGAATCACTCCCTACTCCAGTAGCTGCTACAACTACTTCTTCACTCACCTGCTTCCAAAATAGACGGTATATACAACCCAATATTTGGTAATGGAGAGTCAGGAAACTATTGTATCTCATGCTCCACTTTCCTCTTAGGTGGCAGTCCTTTAGGCTCCTAGAACACTCCTCTCTATGCCTACAACAACTCCTCCAAATATTTTTTCTTCTTTTTATTACATCCCTCTAGGGATTCCTTTACTCATATCGATTCATCACTTAGTCTATTCTCTCGTACAAGAAGAAAAACATACTTCTTAATTGTACTAATTGAATTTTTGGCTTGGTTGGAACTTACCCATGAGATCTTTGATTTACCTTTATGCACATTAATGATGAAATACTACTCATCCTTGATCATATGGTACTAGTTCACTTTCTGCATGAAGATTGCATCCCTCATATACATGTAGGGGCTTCCAAACACTACACCACATACCTCAAGGGTTACTACAACTAACTCCACTTTATTGATAAAGTCTACACTTACAACAAATTTGATCTTACATTATTTTGTGACCTTGATCTCTACATCCTTGTTTACCCACCTTAGTGGATATGGGCTAGGATGGTCATGAACCAAACCAAAGCTTGCTAACCAAATCGACTGATATGAGATTGGTCTACAAACTAGAATTGAATAGAGCATCTTCCTTGGTATTCTTTACCTAGATATTGATATGGAAGAGTTTTGTCATCTCCTTCTCTTCCTTGTGATGAAGGATACTCATATTCACCTCCTTCTACACTGAAGTGAAAAAAATATTTTCATCCACATTTGAGCTTCTCTCTACCCAATTGCTTGAATATGTGGCTAGAAGGTTCTTCTTCTTGGAATCCTTCTTATGGTTCTTAGAGTTCATCTTTGGATGTAGTTTCCAACACTTTTCTTCAACGTGACCATGATATTGTAGTGGTTAAAATTGTTATTTGGATCCTTGCACTAATGTGCAGTGGTTATTATCTTATTGTCCTTACCTTTCCATTTCTTCTTTCCTTCCTTGAAATCATCTTGGTACTCTTTTTGTTTGGAACCACTTGGCTATCTTTTTTTGTGGCCCATATTTTCCAAATATTGTTCTCGCACACATGCCTCATCAACTATGTTGGGCTTGAAGAGCATCACTTTCTTTCACAAATGACTATGTAGACCCCCCAGATACTTGATGATTACATCTAGATTGTTGGGAGAGATACCTAGCATGGTATCCATCTTCTTGAATTCAACGGTGTAGTCTTTCACAATCTACCCTCACCTTTGCTTGAAGTAATGCCAACGGATCCACCGTTCATGTACATACTCAATAGGGTAGAACTAGGACTTAATGATGGTTTTGAAATCCTCCCACTTAGTTATTGGTGGATCACCCTCGAGTGTAAGTGTCTCTGTATGACTTTCCCACCAAGTTAATGTATGGCCTTCTAATTTCAATCAAGAAAATGAAATCTTATGCTCCTCATGTATATTGGGAAAATTGAAATAGACATCTAATTGTTGCAACCAATGATTCAATTTTAATGCATCAATCTCACCTTGTTATGGCTTGATATCCAATTTTTCTTTAATTTTAAATAAATATTGTGAATGGGTAATGGCACTAAAACTTGAATGCTCTTTCTCGAGCTCTTTCCTTGACTCCTTTTCTGGGTCTTAATTTTCTCTTGGTTTCCCCTCTGATCCAATCTATAAGTTAGAGCCTCTAGCCTCCCTGAAAAGTTTGAGCTTGCTTGCTAGAGCCGCTGTGAGGAGGGTCATATTGTGAGAGATATCGGTGACTTTCTCTTTTAGCCTCACAAATCTCTCTTATGCTGGATCTTGAGGGTTGTTGTGAACAAAATCATCCTCCATTGCTAGGGTTCTCTGATTTTTGTTTGAAGCCAATTCGTAGATCCTGCAACTTTCCACATATATCACAAAGAAAACTACTATGATTCCAATATGATCTATAAATTTCTATGAATATTCCACTGGGACAGTTCATCACAACAAATCTTAAACTATTATGAAAATATTAGATTTTACAGTATGTTTAGTTAGATCCTAGGTTAGTTAATTACTAACTTTGCTTGAATTTATAGAATAACTGAATTACGAAAATTAAAGAAATGAGCAAAAATATACACACCAGCCACACAATTGAATACAAGATGTATGTTGAGAAACCCAACATGGGAGAAAACCTAGCTAGAAGGTGAGATCGATGCTCTACTCTCTTTTCTTCAACTATGTAAAGTGAGTACAAAGAAAGAGGCACTCACTATGGAGTTGACTTTAACACTGTGGCTTGAACAACTACTAGAGAATATCCTACCTCCTATGTTATTCTCTCAAAGTACCATTCCTTGGATGCTCTGTTAAACTATGTAACGAGTACAATACAAAAGAATGGAACCCTTTCTCTTTCTAGCAACCCAATATTTAACATAGGTTGATAGTCCTCTAGGGTTAGGGTTTTGACTTCCTCAACCCTCAATTAGTGATAAGGTTTGGACCTTGTAAAATATTCTTGAAAATCCACATATGGCTAGCCCCACACATTAGAGTAATGGGATTGACATGACATCCACTTGTACCATGGTGGTCAACATGGTAGGTCAACTTGCAGGAGGCATAACTTTCGCATACAAACTTTGATTGCAACAATTCTTGCACTATTGGAAAGGTCTCGTTGTGTAGAACAAGACATTTTTTTGTAGAATAGGTTTGGACTCAAAAAAATGTCGATTAATGCCTCAAAATGACTCCGGAATATTTCAAACAGTTTTTTGAACCCCAATTTTCCAAATTAAAACCTACCACTAAAATGGATATGCAAACTAATTCCTCCATTTTTTATAACAATATTATTATATCCATGTTTAGAAAAAAATAATTTACATTTCAAAATATAAAATTTATATTAAAAAATGAAACCATTATTTTATCTTATTTCATGTTTTTTTTGTTTTTTATGCCTATATATATTTAATAAAAAAACAAAAACAAACCTAACCTATATGGAGAGGAGGTTTTATTTATTATTTTTCCTCTAATAACTTATAACATTCTAACCTTGACTTCTTAAGTTTCTTCATTATTTTATTTTTACAATCAACGTTACACAACCATTAAAAAAATGGTTCCTTTTTCAAAATAAATCAATCAATGATTAATTTTAATTATACTCTCTCATATAATATGCGTATGTGTTTAATAAGTTAATATGTATATATAAGTATTAAGTTTTTGCATAAAAAACACTACAATTAGGTGGGGCATTTTTAAAATATGGAACCCTCAAGCGAGCACACTTTAATGGTGGCATATCCCTATCCTTCCCTAACATCTTGATCAACTTTAGTATGAACGGGTGTCTTGGTTGGTGGAGTTATATTTTTGGCACACTCTATTCCTTTGACGCTGTTAATATTGTATTGGGACCTATTTTAAATTAGAACGGCACCGAATAAAGTTCCCGTTGGTTTCTTCACCCAACAAAAACTCGCCACGAAGCGGTTCATCAACGTGGGTGACCCAGTTTAAATCTCATTTAAGAAAAATCCATCTAATGTATTTTCACGTGGTGATCCAATTTAAATCTCATTTAATAAATCTATGTAATATATTTTCAATGTTTTTCTAGATTAGTAGAATCCATTGATAGATGGGAAGATTTGACAATTGAACCCAAGTGATGTGGACAATCATGGTAGCAAAATTGAAATTCTATAACCATGGTTTTATAAAGAGAGCATCTTTACTCAAAACCGTGGTTATTTTTTAAAGATATTTTTGCTCAAGGCTTGTAAAGTAAACAATAAAAAAACATTTATTGTTTTATTGAGAAAATCAACATTTGTTGATTAGGAAGGATACGTTCATTCCACTCGATTGTGGTCTTGAATTTATCGATATTTTTCATCTTTTTGATTCCATAATTATGGTTTTTCCATAAAAAGTATTATGAAGATCTAAAATCCTTCATCACTCTAAATTTAGTCCTTAAAAATCATCGACACTTCAAAAAGACCGTATCATAGAGTTTTGATATTCTTACCAAAACATTGTAGTATTTCTTTTCTTAGATGCAACCAAACTCTTTCTCTCGCCTTAAATGTTTTCTCAGTAATGTATTGATCATGTGAGGGATTGTATTTTTCATATGACTTCTTCAATGTCTCATATACTTGCAAATGAATCTGCCTAATCTTATCAATGGAATTTTCATCCTTAAATGCTTCTCCCATTGTTTCTTTTTTCACTCCTTGATTCCATATACAACATATAAGGGTGAATTTTGAAAATATCCAAAGCAAGTTTCAAAAGGGAATTACTAGTAAAAGTGTGGACTGCTTTGTTATAAGAGTGTTTAGTATAAATAATATTGTTGTCCCATGTTCTTGGATGGTTCTAATTGTAACCCCTTAAAATATGAACTAATGTCTTGTTCACTACCTTTGTCTTCCCATCTATTTGTGGATGGTAATTTGTTGATCTCTTCAACTTGTTGTCCATCTTCTCCCAAAGTGTACTCCAAAAGGCATTGAGAAAATCATGTATCTCTCTCTGAGATAATTCTCCTTAGTATCCTAAAATGCACCTAGACCTTTCCAAAGAACATGTTTGATGCATCTTTTCCCTTAATGGTCTTTTTATAAGGCATGAGAATGCACATGTTTCTCAATCTATCAACTACTGCAAACAAATAGTCATGTCCCTTTCTAGTTGTTGGAAAATCACTCATGAAAACCACAGAGATGCACTCCCATGGTCTATTAGGTATGTGTAAGGGATGGTATAAACCTTTCTTTCTATTATTGGGCTTGTTGGTACAACAAATTATGCACCCTTTAATAGATAGAGCTACAACTTCTTGCATTCTAGGCCAATACACATACCTCTGTAAGTTGGCAACTATCTTCCCAACACAAAAATTCCTACAACTTAGGGGGTGTGAGACTTTCTAATCAATCAAAATATTTCATCTTAAGGAACAAAATTATTATCTAAGTTATAGAGAAAACCATCTTGGATATAATGGTCAACCTTAATTTCACTTAATTCTACACAAGCTTGGCCTCATGTTATATGCATGCCTCTTTTTATGCATCATGGGTGAAAGGATCCATGTGCATAAGATTTTCCAAAGTGATGATCTTGAATGTGGGTGGCCTTGAAAGAATTCCTTCCAACTTATTAGTGTTTCCCTTATTATATTTGATGATTATATAAAATTGTTGTAAAAACCCCATCCATTTGTAGTGCCTTGTAACTTTGTTGAAGCTTAATTTGGGTTTGAAAATACTACAATGGAAAGTGATTAGGGTGGATGATGGTTTCCTTGTTCATTAGATAGTGCTTCTACTTCTTAACAAATTAAACAATAACATACAATTCCTTATCATATATAGGTGGTTTGGGACTCCACAATGGAACATTGTAGAATGATAGTGTGTTGGATTACCTCCACACATCGGGACTACTCCCATAGCATATTCTCTTGTGTTTGTATAAACTTTAAAAGGATTCTACAAATTTAGAAATGAAAGAACTAACACTTCGCTAATATTTCATTTCATCTCTTCAAAATATTTTTGCAGATTCCTTACCCACTAGAAACTTTTGTTGCTAGCTATTATGACATGGAGTAGTGCAACCATAGATTTAAAGGAGGCTATCAAATTTTGTAGGTACTATGGTTCCCCCACAAAGCTCAAAATATCAACAAAGTTATTAGGATTTAACCATCTGAGGATGGACTACATCTTGAGATACTCTCCAACAAACACATACCCCAAATATACTAATATTTGTTGAGCAAATTCATATTTCTTAGGGTTTGCCAATAGTTGATGTTTTTCCAAGGTCTCTAACACTTTCATGAGAAGTGAAATATTATCTTTTTAGGTAGATATATAAACCAATATGTCATCTAAGTACACTATTATAAATGAATCTAGAAAGGGATGCAATACATGATTCATCAAAAACATAAATATAGCTGGTGCATTACATAAAACAAAAGGCATCACCAACCATTCATATAGCCCTTTCCTTGTCTTGAAGGTGGTATTCTAGGTTTCTTATTATTTTACTTGTACCTTATGGTATCCCTATTTGAGATCCAATTTGGTGAAGTACTTGGCATGCTACAATTGATCTAGCAAGTCATCAATCATGTGTAGAGGGTATCAATTCTAAAGGGTGATCTTATTCAAAGTTTTGTAGTCGATACGTATTCTCCAAGTCCCTTCCTTATTGGGTACTATGATGTCGGGTGAATAATAAGGCGAGGTTATTATTTGAATTAATCCCTTCTCCAATAGCCATTGCAACTCTTTTTTCACTTCATTTGCTTCCAGGATGGATTTTTTTGTACAACAATGTTAAAAAATGGAGAGTAAGTAAATAACTATATCCTTTGCTCCACTTCCCTCTTGGGTAGTAAACCTTTATGCTCTTGGAAAAAATCTCTATACACTTGAAAACTATCATCTAAATGATGTTTATACTCTTTAGTACATCCCTTTAGAGATTCCTTTACTTTAACTAATTCATCTCCTTGTTGATTTTCTCTTAAGAAGCGTAATACAAACTTCCTACTAAAACTGGTCAATTTCTTGGGTTGGTGAGAACTTACCATAGAGATATTTGATTTACCTTTGTGTGAATTGACAATGAAGGAATTCCTATCCTTGATTAGGTGGTACCCATTTGCTTCTCTCATGAAGATGGCATTCCTGATGTACATGTAGGAGCTTCCAAACACTATACCACACACATTAAGTGGTATGAAATCCACCTCCACTTCATCAATATAGTTTTCACTTATAGAAAATTTGATATTACACTACTTAGTGAAATTGAGATTTGCATCCTTATTTACCCATCCTAATGGTTATGGGTGAGGATGGTCATGAACTTCCAATACAAGCTTGTTGATCATATATTTTTCTATGAGGTTGGCCTATGATCCAAAATCAAATAGAGTATTCACCTTTGTCTTATGGACATGGATATTAATATGGAAGAGTTTAGTCATATCCTTCTCTTCCTTAGGGTGGAGGCTCCTTAGTTTCACCTCCTTTTGTATTGTAGTGCAGACAATCTTGAATCTCCATCTAAGCTACACTCTACCTAGTTTCTAGAATCCATGGCTAGCATGTTCTTCTTCCTAGCATCCTTTTTGGAGTTCTTTGGATTCATCTCTAGATGTAGCTTCCAACATTTATCTTCAATGTAAAAATTAATATTATGATGGTTATTGTTGGGTCATTATACGCTTGTGCACATCCTTCTTAATGTTGGGGGGTTGAATACCTAAGGTTCGTCCAGAGTTGACCAACAAAAACCCCAAGGCTTTGGAATATAAATCCTTAGCCAAAGACTGAATAATGTCTCACACAATATGTTATGAGAATCATAGAGACCATCTGGTATTGTGTCGGTGATCAAGGAATAATTACACAGGAATCCATTTGGGTTGGAATTCATACAACCCATTGCAATCTACTTAACGACTAACAATATATCAAAACAACACATACATTCAATTGACACATGATCAAGACATCATAAGACTAGAATCACTACAACTTTATTATCTTCATTCAACCATTCACAAACATACTTTAAGAAACTCATCAATTGAAAGCAACGAAGCTCTTCTCTCTTATACATTTACCTAGTGTTACATTACATAGCTCCATGCACTTTTTTCAGACTCTGCACATATGAAAAAACCATACTCAAAACCAGAGACATTAAAAAAACATAGGCTAAGAGTGAGCTCAAGGACATTGACAACCAACACTGGCTACCCCATTGGATAGCTAACATGACTAAGGACAACCTTTTTCCTATCGTTTTTGCTCCCTTTTATCTGCTTCTCAACTCTAGTGCTTTGTCACTTTCAGTTCTACCCCACTCACTCCTATGACTGCTAGTCCCACATGATTTTGTCACCTGCATGAATTCCACGTAGCCTCCTTGGAATTGTTGTAATTTTAACTACTTTTCTATCACATCTCCTTACTACTCCATGATCTCTTGTGTTTCTTGAAGTAATCATTCAGGAATATTTCCCAAAAATTATTTTCTTGATTCCAACATGCATGCAATGTCTTATTAATATCTAGCACACATCACAAAACTCAGGCCATCGTGCATTAGAAGAACTGTAAATGGTGCACATTAACAAAACTTGATCTGGCATGCACACACCTCCTGTCACCCACCACAAAGCCGCTTGAGTGCATGTAAAACTAGAATAGGTATGCACAACTTTGTTTGTGCACGCGATCTTTACCCAAAACGTTGGGTGCCAACATGCCCCCACCACTATTATTTGGCTCATCCTCAAGCCAAGTGCCTCATGAAGTGACCGATGTGATGGATGGAACCTTCTTCAAGAGTTTTTGAACAAACTCTTCAAATTGGCTATCAGAATCACTAAGGTTTCCATGAAGTTCTTGGGTGATCTAGACAACCTCATATGCATC
>SNQJ01S0153766.1:22590-41122 GCA_010110895.2 Picea sitchensis
AAACCCCCACCACAAAAATAGGTCCAAGCAATCTAGAGATTGGCCCTGAAACACTTGAAAGTTTCTTGGAAAGGGAAGATAGAGAGTTTGAAAATATTTTAGATGAAGGACAATCTCCCTCACCTTGTGCCATGGCTAGTGAAGAAGAGATGATATAAATATTTGAGTTTCCCATTCGGGAATCCAATGGAGAGACCAAGATGAAAAATATTAATCCTTTTGCCTTACCTTGTTTTCATGGAATTGTCTTTAAAGATCCTGACACTTTCTTGTTTCAGTTTGTAGTTATATTGAAGACATGTGATTATACTACTGATGAATATAAGCTCAAACATTTTCCTTCTACCTCGAAGGATTAAACTCTAAGATGGCTCATGATCCTAGAGGGAAATAGTATCACAACTTGGGATCAAATAAAAAATACAATTCAGTGAAAAATACAAAGACTATTATAGAGCAAGGGACACAAGGGATGAGATCTTCATAATGACTCAAGGACCTAATGAATATTTAGAATAATTTGAAGAGATATTTCAGCTGAGCTACAAAACAACTCAAAATTATACTCTGTATGACGACTCACTCAAGCTTGTCTTACTCAAAGTAAAAGAGAATCTCATGGAAACATTGAATATACTATCTAATGGATATATCTATTAATTGGACTATGATGATATCAAGAGAATATTCAAAAACCATTCAAGATCCTCAAGAAAGAAAGGTATAATTAGTAGAGGTTTTGTACCTCAATCTTCTAACCCTACAACTCATATAAAAAATGAATTAGGAGGGTTAATAGAAGATATGAAAAATAGTATCTTTCATTATTTATCAATGCAAATGGATACCTTGCAGATCAAAAATAAACATGAGGAAACAGAGAAAGCATTCGTTGTCTATTTTCCTAAATGCACTAAAAAGAATCCTAGAAATGAGTTCCCTTTAGACCTTATAGATGTTTGAGGTGTTTGTGTTAAAAGATTAATTATTGAAAGATTAGTTGTTGAAAGGTTGGCTGTCATTGGATATTGTTGAAAGATTAATTGTTGAAATATTAGTTGTTGAAATATTGGTTGTCATTGAATTGTTGAAAGAGTAGTTGTAAATAGAAGTTAACAAGTTGCATGTTATAGTAACTATAAACAGAAGTTAACAAGTTGCATGTTATAGTAACTATAAACAGAAGTTAACAAGTTGCATGCTAGTTGCATGTTAAAGTAACTGTAAATAGAAGTTATCAAACTGTATGTCAGTTGAATATTAAAGTAACTGTAAACATAAGTTAACAAGTTGCATGTCATTTGCATATTAAAGTAACTATAAATAGAAGTTAATGATTTGCATGTTAGTTTCATTTCGCATGTCAGTTGCACATCATCACGAGATCCTCATTAAAACACAGAGAAGAGTCAATTGTAAAATCACTTATAGGAATATGAATTAGCAACTTTGAAGCTAATAAGTTGAAGTCAACAAAGTCCACTGATGGAATAAGTTTATAGGAGCTGAGTGAGTTAGAGATCCAAGTCCTTTGCATAAATATGAAGGTTTCAGGAGGAAAAGAGCAGACATCTGTGGGATGCAGTGAGGAAAAGAAGGGACATCCACGAGAAAATAGTGTAAGGGTCGTAGACCTGTGAAGAAAATTTGTTGAAGATTAGAGATCTAAAACCTAGGTCAACTACAATTGAATGTATGTATTCCTATGTATATTAGGGTGTATATTCTGAAGAAACTAGGAACAGATTCATAACAATTTTATTTGGAGAACTCTCTTGTGGATCTTGGTATGAGGTATGTGTGGTTGCAGTTTTGATGAGATATTGAAAGGAGTAGCCGCAATAGAACTACCAAAAACAACAACATAAACGAATTATCAGTGAGAGAGGTAGTGACAGATTGGTCTACATTTATATTTCAAGGTGGTTGGATGGGGCAAGGAAAAGGGGTTGTAGCCTCCTTTTGGTTGGAGCTAGTAAATTAGGGATTTGGAGCTTCCTTCAGGTTACAACCTATAAATAGGGGGTTGGAGCCTCCTTCGAGTTGCATTTGTAGAAATAGAAATTTGGTGCTTCCAATAAATGTACTCTTTGATAAATAAGAAAAACATTATATGGTTTTCTCCTGCATTCAGTTTCCACGTAAAATTCTGGTGTATTGTGTTTAAGTGATGCCTATGCATTGAATTATGGTGTTGATGATATATTGAATGCTCATGATATTTATTGAAGGTTTTATATTGTGATTAAAACTACTAATTTTTATCATACTGACTCACCCCCCCTCTCAGTATTCCATTGATTGGTATCATAGAAGGTCATTTAGGAAGTAGTCTAACCAATGGAAGGAGATCATGGAATATGATAAGATTGGAGCACCATTGTTTGATGGTCAAAACTATACCTTATGGAATAAAAGGATGAAAACCTTTCTACAAGCACATGTAATTGATGTTTGGAAATCGATAGTAGATGGGTGTACAACACCAGCCACTCTCCCGACCGACAGAGATGGAAATAAACTCGGTGAAAACAACTCAAAGGCTAAAGGTATAATTCTGAGCAGTCTAGTTGATTCATTATTTGTCAAGGTTATTCATTGTGACAGTGCAAATTATGTTTGGCATAAACTCCAAAATATTTATGAAGGTGATGCCAAAGTTAAGGGAGCTAAGCTTCAAATCTTCGGAGCTAAGTTTTAACAATTGAATATGAAGGAAGATGAAGAAATTGCAGCATACCTTCTGTGATTTGACGAAATAGTTAACACTGTTAATGGATTGGGAGTAGAAGCTGATGACTCAGTGGTTGTTCATAAGGTATTGAGGTCTCTTCCTATGAGATTTGATCCTAAAATATCATCCATAGAAGAAAGATAAGATCTTGGTACATTGAGCATGGCCAAGCTACATGGAATATTTACAACCTATGAAATGAGAACAGAAAAAGAGAACCCAATCATGAAGGAAGAAAATTTCAAGGAATCCAAGAATACAAAGAAGAAGAAAAAGAAAAAGAAAAAGTCAAAACCAGGTTGTAGCTGTAGTGATGATTCAGACGAAGATGAAGAGATGGATAATTTCATAAGGAAATTAAAGAAAGGAACTGACAAGCATAAAGGCATGCTTCCATTGAAATGTTTTAATTGTGGTAGTATTGGTCATTTATATTCAAAATATTCTCATAAGAATAAATATAGTGATGAAGAAGAAGTTTCTAAAAGAGAAAAGAAATATCAAAAGGGAAACAAGAGAAGAAACAAAAGGAAATTCTTCAAGAGAAGTTTATACTCAAAGGAGGACAGTTCCTCATTAGACGAGGAGGATAATGATAGTGATAGTGATTCAGAAAGAGTATTGTTCATGGAACTAGAATATGATTTTGAAGAAGAAGGTGAAGTCAATCTCAGAGCAGAGCTAATCAATGCATTAGAAGAACTTAATAAAGAAAGAAATAAAAACTAGTCACTCAAGGAAGAGTTAAAAATGAAAGAGGGATCTCATAATTCCAACTTTGAAGAAATCAAGTAGATGATCATGAGTCTAAAAATTCAAATAGAAGAAGAAAGAAGAATTGACTAAATATTTAGAAGTCAGTTAGAAGAAAAAGTGAAAACGATTAGAATATTGGAAGTAGAAATAGCCTGTTTAAGGAAAGATCTTCAAAAGAAAGATATGCAGCAGAAGAGCACCAAAATATTGGATCAAATCATCAGTAGTCAAAGACCATCCAATGACAGATCTTGTTGGCACAGGGGCAGAACCAGGGTTCAACTCTCAAGAGCACACCAACAAAACCCTAACTACCGACCCTTTCGACAACACCTGCAAAGCATATGAAGTCTCACCTGAGGTAGAAGCAGAGGTGGTTGCAGGACTCAGATGTCTGTAACCTTAATTGGGACACAGATCTGTGATTACAACACCTTTACAAAGCACTTAGTAGTTACAATTCATCAATATTTAACCAGTATCTACTACACAGATAAAACCTTAATTACAAAGCATCACAGTATTCACATAGATTCGATATATTCAAGCACTAAGCACATCAACATATATTAGATCTAACATTCATTCACATTATTCAACACTAAGTTATCATATTAGATTATTCTAAGCATATATCAGTGCACTAAGCATTTAATCACATAAAAAAGAGAAAAACCACAAAGAAACCACAACACATGATATACGTGGTTCACCCCCAACCTGGGGCTACGTCCACCAACTCTTCTTCTTCTTTATTATCTTCTGTCAATCTTCTACATGCATAGAGCTACAAGATCCTACTCTACACAATACAGGATATTTGTGTGCACCTTTCCACACCCTCCTTCCTTGAGCTAGGTTACAACACAAAGCTTCTACTCAATCTCTTACAGTCACTTGCACTTAGCCTTGCAAGTCTCACACAGCATGCACGAAGCATCTACAATCCACACTTGCACTTAGCACTTAGCACTTAGCAAGGTACCAAAATACCTTCTCCCTTTCTTTCCTCGCCTAGACTTCTATTTATATATTTCAAAAAGGGACTAAACATGGGTAAACCCATGGGTCGGCATTCCCATACCCGTTACATAGCCCAAGACCCAAAAATACCTAAAAAGGGGTCGAGATCTCGCGATATTTTCTTCAACTTGTGCTCTACCTTTGACATCCTGTATAAGTCTCAAAAGTAGGTCAAACATGACCAAGGATCCTCAAAACTTGGTCAAGGGACAACATGCCCCCAACATTCACCTATGGCTTGTCCTGAGTCACTCTGATCTGGGTAGCTCTGCTTCAAAATCCTCGAGCTTGATTCAAGCTTATTTGACTTGTTGCTATGCCAAGGCCTCTTGCTTGATGAACTCTTGTCTAACTTCTTCATTGACAGGTCCCTCCAAACGGTGTTCAACTGCAGTGATGATTTGCTCAAGTTCTTCTCCTTGGCCTTCAATATCTACAAATAGTTGGCAATCTTCGTCTTGAATTGGTTGGATTCTATAAGTCACTTCCATGAATTTGCTCTAAATGGTGTAGACTTGCTATTGAGAAATGCACTGTTCTTGGGATCGCTTCATCCTTTCAACTGCAGACAGGGGCTTCAACTGTGCATGTACTATTTCTGCTTGTTTCTTTTCCTCCTGGAGTTGTGACTCCAGTGCCTTCAGTTCAGGATCCTCAATGAGTGGATCATAAGTCTGGGCACTGTGATCACTTAGTTGTTTACATTCCATGGTGAGGGCCTTGATTCTCTCAAATGTGCTTCAAGTAGTTGCTTCTCTTTGATCTCGTACATCATGTGAAGTTCTCAGAATTGTTCATAGCTCCAGATCTATGATTCTCTATTGAAGCTGTTGGATAGCTTCCACAAGCTGCGCTACTTGATGCTCTACTGGTTCTTGCGCTTTTTTCTCTAATCCTGTCACAGAGAGAAGCGCTCTGTTGACTGCTTCTTTGACTCCAAGATGTTCTGTGAGCAACTGTTCTTTCTCTTGCTGGATTTGTGCTTTCTCCTCTTCAAACTTTGTTTGGAGAGAAACCTTCTCCTGCTACGCAACTCAATGTTTCTCTATGACTACTGTTTGCACTTCCTTTAGGGCCTCTATGGCCTGTTCTGTTTCTTCTTGTGCGCGACAAAGGCGAGATTTGATCACATCAGCTAGTCTGTGGAGTTGGGTAGGCTCATCTCCCAACTCTGGTGCTCTTGAGGGCAGGGGCGTAGTGGATACTGTGCAGCTAGGTTGAAGGGCATGCTGTACCCATATGAGCTCAACCTCGATTATGTCATACATCTCTTCTTTCTTGGCTTCATGTTTATGCAAAACGTCCCGTGAGGCATAGTATACAATGACGATGATGAAGTCAAAGTAATCAACCATGATAACAATGTTCATTATGGTTTTTCTCGCTCTTGACTTCTTTCATGAGGTAGGTTTCGTGGGGGAAACCTTTATTTTCTTAGAGGGATCAACCTCATCAACAAGATCCCTAGGCGGTGTTACTTTGCCTTAGTTCTGTTGATCTTATTTTCCATTGGTATCTTCTCTATCTACTTCGTCATCACCTCCTCGTCTAGGTGATACTGAAGCAGTTTCATCCGATGTGCTGCTCAAGTTTTGTACTTCTTCGGTCTTCTTCATTCTGTTGGCTCCAGGTGTGTTGTTTTCTTTGTGAGTGGCCTCCAAGCTGCCAATTAGTTTAGGATCAGATATTTCTGTAGGGTCAGTAGGGATAAGAATCTCTATATACATGTCCTTCATTATCTCCTCAATTTCCTCCTCTGTGAGCTTATAGTATGATTGAAGCTCTTCTCTATGCTCGTCTTCTCGTGCAGTGATATAAACGAAGTGTCGATCTACGCAGAACTTCATGAGAGGTATGAACCGGTGTAGGGTGTTTGATGTCATGCGAGGGACAAATTTGATGGCCCTCTTCAACTGCACGTAGTATGTATGGAATATTGCGTTCGATTTCCACTGTTTTCCCATATCGCTCGAGTACCAGAGCGTGGTGAACTTCACAACGAGTGGTTCAAACGACTCAATATTCGGGAAGGTCACACCTTCTGTCATCTCCCAAGTAGTAAACACTATGAGGATCAGAAGCCAGCTAAAGTGGAACTCATAGCCCTAATCCTGAGCTTCACGACAATCCAGTTCCAGCTGGTTGAGTAGGTACTTCGCCTAGTTCATCTGGAGTCCTTCTACACATTTCTCGGCGAGGTCAACAACGAATCATGTGACTTGTGTAGGTCTTTTCTTTATCATGAGATTTCATACGATCAACTGGAAGGACAGGCGCATTGTGCCATTTTGGATATGTCCTTTGCGGCATGGTCCCAACGGTTTGATGGCGAGATTTCAGGCCATAAATGTTGTTCTAGATGTTCGGTGCATCTGGCTAATGGTTATAATGCTTTCAATGACTATATTTCTTCATCATGGTGAAGTGCCATGTTGCGCTGTTCTGATATCCCGACGAAGTTCTAGTTTTGTAAACCTTCCTTCTGCGAAGTCCCTTCTAGAAAATTCTGAAACTTTTATAGCTTCACTTTATTCTTACTGATATTTCTAGCCTTTTTCCTTGTGATATGCATTATTGAGTTCCTCTTCCCATTCTAATTCCTATCTCCTCTTGGCATAGTAACTTCGCGTTGTTGATATTCTTTCATAAGCTTCAAGGGAAATACTTCTTCTCTGTCTGGGGTAGGTGCTCTACTCTTCTGTGAGTCTTTTTGTGTTCTTTCAACTTCAACATCCAAGTTTCTGGTTCTGAACAACTTTGATCTGTTCTCCTGTTCTTCAATCAAGTGCGCTATCTTCCTAGTCATGAAATTTGTTAATTCTTGCTTCTTCTGTTCTAAGGATTCCTCTTCTATTCATATGGCCTGATTTCTCTCAATCTAGTTTTTTCCTAATAACATAGCAAATGGGGTGTTATTCTCAATGAATTTAACAACCTCAATATCTACCTCTGTCATAGTTCCATGAGCACTCATATATATCTAGGTAAGTATTCCACTTAGGGTTACCATCTTCCCTTTGAATAATCCTATCCCTCCTAATGAAGGAATCATAGCAGGCTTTCCAAAAATTTCCCAAGTTCTTTCTATCATAATATTCACCTGTGTTTCCTCATCTAGAACACAGTCAATGTCGAAGTATCCTATTATTATTTCTATGCATTCATTTTCTTTGAATATATCTAATAAGTTTATATTTCTATGATCATTCACGATGTCTTTCATTTGTAACAATACATTCTCTGATTCTTTCTGGGGTTCTACCATGGTATTAGTTTCTTTATCTTCCTCAAGTTTTTCTTGTCTCATATTCATTCTTTCAACCTTAGCAATCATTCTAGGGAAATCCAAAACTTCATGGTCCATAGCTTGACAAAAAAAAAAACTAGGTCTTTTACCAGGGCATTCCTTAGCAAGATGTCCTGGTCTTCTACAGCTATAGAAAAAAGTTAATCCTCTCTTTCTTTTGAACAATCCCAAACCTTTCCTGTACTACACACTAAGGTCATAGTAACTAGCCTGCAAAAAATTCTTTCTAGGATCCTGCATCCATTTGTTAGTCGAAACATTCTTTCTATGCATAGGAATAACATAGCTTTCATCATTTCTATCAGATCTACTCATATAAAATATTCTTTCTTCTGGTTGTGCCCTATTATTTAAGCTAGGACAAACTTTATCAAACATACCTAGATCCATACTTTCGAAATAAAATTTTTCACTTATCGTATCTTTTCAATCAAAACTTTTCATTGTTCTTATCTTTATCAGAGCACAAAGCTTTAAGATCTTACCTCTTTTCTTTAGATTTGTCGTTTCTTCTTAGCACAAAGCTTCACAATTCAGGTAGAATATTGTGCACTAAAGCAATAGATCTATGCATAGAGCTTTATTTTCTTCAGTTCCCAGCAATCACAATTTCAGGTCCCAGCAACAGAACCATTTGTTGGCACAGGGGCAGACCCAGGGTTCAACGCTCAAGAGCACACCAACAAAACCCTAACTATCGACCCTTTTGGCAACATCTGCGAAGCAGATGAAGTCTCACCTAAGGTAGAAGTAGGGGTCATTGCAGGACTCAGATTTCGACAGCCTTAGTTGGGACACATATCTATGATTACAACACCTTTACAGAGCACTTAACAGTTATAGTTCATCAGTATTTAACCAGTATCTACTTCACATATAAAACCCTAATTACAGAGCATCACAGTATTCACACAGATTAGATATATTCAAGAACTAAGCACATCAACATAGATTAGATCTAGCATTCATTCACATTATTTAGCACTAATTTATCATATTAGATTCTTCTAAGCATATATCATTGCACTAAGAATTTAATCACATAAAGAAGAGAAAAACCACAAAGAAACCACAACACAGGATATACGTGGTTCACCCCCATCCTAGGGCTACGTCCACCAACTCTTCTTCTTCTTTATTATCTTCTGTCAATCTTCTACATGCACAGAGACACAAGATCCTACTCCACATAGGACATGAGATCTACGCGCACCTCACTAGACCCTCCTTCCCCAAGCTAGGTTATAGCAAAAATATTCTACTCAATCTCTTACATTTACTTGCAGTTAGCCTTGCAAGTCTCACACAACATGCACGAAGCATCTACAATCCAAACTTGCACTTAGCACTTAGAAAGGTACCAAAAGACCTTCTCCCTTTCTTACCTCACCTAGACTTCTATTTATATATTAAAAAAAGGGCCTGAACATGGGTAAATCCATGGGTCGACATTCCCATACCCGTTACATAGCCCAATACCCAAAAATCCCTAAAAAGGGGTCGATATCCTACAATCTCCGCTTCAACTTGTGCTCCGCCTTCGATAGCCTGTTGAAGTCCCAAAATTAAGTAAAACATGACCAAGGATCCTCAAAACTTAGTCAAGGGCCAAAAAATATGGACTAGGATACAATCAAGTACAAAATGAGAAAGGATCAAGCTCCAAGACAATATAACAAGAAGAAGAACAAAGAATCTATGCAAATATTGTCAAAGATTCTATCAAGAAGGAAGAATGCAAGCCCCCAAGGAAAAACATTCTAGAAATAAAGAAGACTCAAGAAGACAAATTTAGAAGGAGTGCATCGCAAAGAATATCATCTACTCCCATGTATAAAAGGCTATTTTATGGTCGTTGTTTTAATTGTGATAATTTTGGACATAAATTTGTAAACTGCAGAGTGTATGCCAAGAACCAAAGCAACTATGTAGGTTATTTAAATAACAGTTAACCCATAAAATATTATGAAGCATACAATAGAAACCAAAAAAATGTTGGTTCATTGAGCAATGAAGTAGAATGCTACAAATGCAATAATTTTGGACACATAGTGAAGAATTTTATATTGGTTATTCCACCCAGGGAACCAAAGAAGAACATTAAAAGTCATATATCAGAACCATAAGAGATATGGAAAAGAAATCAGAATCAATGATCCCTTTCTCTACAATCTCAACATAGAAAAAGTGATTTGTATGTTGACAGTGGTTGTTCAAAGCATATGATAGGTGACAAGAACATGTTTCTAAATCTAAAGAAATAAGAGATGGTTATGTGGCTCTTTCCAATATTGAATGTTACAAATACCATAATTATGGTCATATAGCTCGAAATTGCAAAATATTGATAGAGCCTTCCATGAAGGAAAACATTGATGGTGGATACAACAAAGTTTTGAGAAGAAAAGAAAACCAAGAAGATAAAATGAATGAAGAACAAATTATATAGATCGTATGCACAAGGATTGCAGTAGTGCAAGATCAGGATGAAACTATAGGT
Organism: Picea sitchensis; assembly: GCA_010110895.2. Classification (NCBI taxonomy): domain Eukaryota; kingdom Viridiplantae; phylum Streptophyta; class Pinopsida; order Pinales; family Pinaceae; genus Picea; species Picea sitchensis. The sequence continues at coordinate 32,911 of SNQJ01S0153766.1, forward strand.
AGAGAGAAAAATTTCAAAATTCAGAAAGATGATGAATCCACAGACAAAGTGGAAGATGTCAGAACTTAGGAAGATGATGAATCTACAAATGATGAGGAAGATTACTCAACATTCAAGGGAATTTTTCCATTGTTCTGAGTCATATGACTTGGGGACCCCTAATAAATATGAATATTGAACAAGGGGTGTCTATGAAATAGCTCTACAGATCAAATAACCATCCTTTGAGCAGTTTGAAATGTTTGTAGATTTTGGATTTTAGTTTCAGAGTGGTTTGATGATATAAGTACAGAAAAATAGTTTGATTGTTTGAGAAGCAACTTTCAGACCACATTCCTATGCATGTATCAATTGGCAGTTACATGTGAAGAAGTTCATGATTTTGTAGAGCTTCATTCCACACATGCATTTAGGCAGGGGTATATTCAATACAAATTGTTTTAGACATGAAGATTTCAATTTACACATTAAGAAGCAATATTACCATGAAGATATCAGAGGAATATCATTGACACACTTTCCAGAAAAGTATATATTTATTACAGGTTTGAGTATGCATTACAAATTTAGTATGAGAAATAGGAATAAAATAGATATGCTTAGGTTGAAGGAATAGATTTTGAAGAAACTTGTTTTCCAATTGTCAGAATGGAAGCAATCAGACTAATCTTGGCTTATGCATGTTCTAAGAAAATCAAATTATATCAAATGGATATAAAATCATCCTTCCTAAATGGAGAACTAGAAGAAGACGTCTAAATCGAACAACCATAAGGATTTATAATATCAAAAAGGGAAGATTATGTTTGCAAATTGACCAAGGCACTATGTGGACTCAAACAAGACCCCAGAGCATGGCATTCAAGATTGGGAAGGTATCTACAACAACAAGGGTTCATGAAAGGCAATGTAGAAAGAAATATATACATAAAGGTAAATCAAGGCATTCTATTGATAATTGAAGTTTATGTTGATGACATTATGTTGGAAGTGATGATGACAGAATGAGTCAAAGATTTGCTAAAGACATGAAAAATGAATTCAAAATGTAATTAGTTGGTGGGTTTTATTTATTTTCGGAACTCCACATATGTCAACAAGATAAAGGTATTTTCATCTCCCAAACCAAGTATATAAACTAAATGCTAAAGAAGTTTGGAATGGTAAATTTCAATCTCGTAAGTACTTCCATGCATACTAGTTGCAAATTGAACAAAGATGATAAATCCAAGGATATAGATCAGAGACTCTACAGATCTATGATTTGCAGTTTACTCTATGTGAAAACATCAAGACAGGATGTGATGCAAGTAGTTGGACAAGTTACAAGATTTCAAGCAACACCAAAGGAAACACATGTTATGGCAGTAAAGAGAATATTTAGATATCTCAAAGCAACAAAAGACTATGGATTATAGTATCCAAAAGGAAATTATGTATCTCTAGTTGCATACACAGATGCAGATTGGGTAGGAATTATTGATGATAGAATAAGTACAAGTGGAACAACCTTCTATTTGGGTGTTTTTCTGGTATCCTAGTTGAGTAAGAAACAATCTTCAATATCATTGTCCACAACAGAAGTAGAGTATATTGCAGTAGAAACATGTTGTACATAGGTTCTCTGGATGAAGTAAACTTTGTAGGACATATAGGTGGCATATGACGAGCCTACTCCAATATTTTGTGATAATACCAATGCTATAATTAGCTCTAAGAATCCAGTGATGCATTCCAAGATGAAACACATTCCGATCAAGTTTCACTTACTACGGGAATAGGTTATAGAGAAGAACATCAAGGTAGAGTATGTTAGGACAAAAGGAAAAAATTCATATATCTTCACCAAACCTCTTCCGAGGGATACGTTTGAGTATTTTCGACCGAAACTAGGAGTATTTTTAGCCCCACAGTGATTTACATGGTAGTTGGCACAGTAAGACAGGGGGAAAGCAACAATAATCATGAAAGACTTGAATTATTTTTGAATTCTTTTTATCAGATATTTACACGAGGAAGCACCATGTTGAGAAACATTAGTAGAGATCAAACGCTTATAGATAGGGGAAGAATCCCCAAGGAGAAGTCACCCTTTTCCATTGATTTCAAAGGAGGAGAGAAAAAAAGAGGCATGGAAACAAAGAGAAGAGGAATGAAGATAGGGGGGGCCAACATGACCATGAGTGTTTCCTAAGTGTTGTGTCTAAGTGTTTCCATCAATTCCAAAGGAGGAGATTGTTGAAAGATTAATTGTTGAAAGATTGATTCTTGAAAGATTAATTGTTGAAATATTGGTTTTCATTGAAGATTGTTGAAAGATTAATTGTTGAAATATTAGTTATTTAAAGATTGGTTGTCATTGATGTCAACCCTTGAATAGGAAGTTAACAATTTGCATTTCAAAGTAAAGTAGTTGTAAACAAAAGTTAACAAGTTGCATGTCAATTGCATGTTAAAGTAATTGTAAACAAAAGTTAACAAGTTGCATGGCAGTTACATGTGCATGTAAATTGCATGTTAAATTAATTGTAAACAGAAGTTAAAAAGTTGCATGTCAGTTGCATGTTAAAGTTATTGTAAACAGATTTTAACAAGTTGCATGTTAGTTGCATGTTAAAGTAACTGTAATTTTTTTTAACAAGTTGCATGTCATCCTGAGATCCTCATTAAAACACAGAAAAGAGTTAATTGGAAAATCACTTTTGGGAATACAAATTAGCGGATATGAAGATAATAAGTTGAACTCAACAAAGTATAGTGAAGGAAGAAGTTTGCAGAAGCCGAGCGTATGGAGACAAAGTTACAGATCCAGGTCCTTTGCGTAAATCCATAGGTTTCAAGAGGAAAAGTGCAGACATCCACAGGCTGTAGTGAGGAAAAGCATGGATATATGTGAGCAAAAATTGTAAGGTTCACGGACCTATGAAGAAAATTCGTTAAACATCAGAGATCTAAAACATAGTTCAATTGCATTTGAAGGTATGTCTTCCTGTGTATGTTAGGGTGTGTATTCTAAAGAAAGAATGAACATATTCATAATCATTTTATTTGGAGAACTCTCTTATGGATCTTGGTATGAGGTATGTGTGGTTGTAGTTTTGATGAGATATCAAAATTAGTAGCAGGAAAAAAAGTATCATAAATAGTAGAAACAATGGGTTATTAGTGGAAGAGGTAGTGGCATATTGGTATACATTTATATTTCATGGAAGTTGGATGGGGAAAGGAAAGGGGGTTGTAGCGTCCTTCTGGTTGGAGCCAGTAAATTAGGGGTCATAAATTTTGCATATGATCTCCATTTTAGGTGCACAATAGCCTGTTGGAAAGGTATGTTAGAGGACTACTATTTATAACAGGTCATTTTCGACTATGGTGAGCCTTAAAAATGTTGTTTAGGCTTCAAAATGGCCCTGCAAGTCAGGGACTAAAAACTAGGAAAAAAAATGCCAAAACGAACCAGTTGGAATAAGTGGGAGGCCATTGACATCCATATGGATCAATCCTCCCCCATTAGGAAGAAATGGTCTCCATTGCATTGAGTTCCCCCATCATATGAGGAAATTTATGTTGAATTTGGCCCAAGGTGACCCACTTGCCTTGGTGCAGGAGTTGCCCTACTTTGACAACTCAATAAAGCTAGATCCTTTGTTGGCGGGTTCCCTTGATCTATGTGTCGAAAATATGATCATTGGATGCATGTTTCATGCAGTCAGGGTTGAGATTTATTGGTTTCAACTTCTCTTCTATCTCAGAGGTGTCCAATAATGGTGGAAATATCACTGAAGGAGAGCCACGTTGAAGACTGAGTGTAGGCCAAGGAAAGGGGGAATGTTGAACACAAAATAATTGTCACCCAAATCCTTGGTGATGATGTATGGTCCATACTGGAGTGGGCGAAGCTTCTGATGGGGCCCTGTAAGGAATTATTTCTGCAAGTTCAACCAAACTTTGTCGCCCACCTGAAACTTATGTGGCACTGTTGGCACAGGGGCAGACCCAGGGTTCATCTCCAAGAACGCATCAACAAGCCCTAACTACTGGCCCTTTCGGAAACACCTGTGAAGCAGATGCAGTCTCACCTGAAGCAGTTATGAGGGTGTTGTAGGAAAAATATTTCTACAACCAAGGGGGATATCAAGTGGATCTAATGCAGGAACAACACAACATTCATATATCACTTATCAGCTCGATCTACTCCATGCATCTATCATATCTACCTTAGCAATGAAATAACAGTATATGAAGGACAAATAAAAAATACCAATCATACACAACACAAAATATACATGGTTCACCCTCTCTCTAGGGCTATGTCCACAAAATTGTGCTATATTATATTGAAGTAAAGCATACAGTTCTTGTCTGCTCCCTTAGCTAGAAGATCTTCTCTTCTCCTATCTTTTACTCCCCTCCCTGCGCACCCAGCTGCAGGGTTGATCTTTGCACCCATCTGAAGATATTACAATCTAGAAGGCTCTTGTATCCAACACTTCTCTCTCTCACAATACTCTTCTCTCGACCAACTCAATATCAACAGTAACAATAACAACACATCAACCCAAAAGTACCGACCCAAAACACCAACCCAACCTAGGCCCTTTAGACCTCTATTTTTACATTACAATCACTCACCAACAACCATAGGTCGAAACCTAGGTGTCCAAAACCGTAGATACCAAAACCCTAGGTCAACTTGACCCGCATTTTCTAGGCTTCGCCATCTTGCCTTTCCTTCCTTCTCATGAGGTACTCCAAAGCATACAATGGTGGATTTTTCCTCTTTCTGAGTCGTCCACGATCCTTCTTCCTTGATTATCTATCATCCCCTATCTCCTCATCCAACGACTTTCTTTCTCGGGCTTCACTCAATCTTTTCTGCTCTTTTTCTCACTTCGACCTAGTATCAGTCACTGTGTCTTCCACGAAGTTCGCTTTTTCCCTTTTCTTCCTTGTTATTCACTTCCTTCCATAACCAAGGGCCAATAGGCCCCCAACACTCACCTGTGACTCATCCCGAGGCACTTCGATCTGACTATTCTATTGTACTTTAACTTCGGATTGCGTAGTGGAGCCTTTTCTTTCTTCTTTATGCCTCCTCTTCCTCCCTGTGCAGACTATATTTTCTGTGTCTGGTACCCAATTTCAACTACACCTAGTACCTAGACCCTCGATCTGTTTCATTTTACTAAGAGCTGTGAGGCAGCTGGTTGTCATAGTACAGCTATAGCCAACTCCCAGTCACTAGTTCTTCCTTCCATTCTCCATTCAACGTCTTCAGTTGTGCAACTCCTCCTTCTGTAACGTAGGTGATCTCGTATGGCCCCAGCCAATGCGTTTTGAGCTTACCAGGATGCTTGATGAACTTACTGTCATAAATCAACACTTGATCTCCTTGTCTAAATGCCTTCTTCTTGATGTGCCTGTCATGAAAGGCCTTCTCTATTTCCTTTTGTACTTGTTGATGGAATCCTGTAATGAATCTATATTCCTCAAGTTTGACCAACTGCGCAAGTCTCTCTGGAATAGCTCCAGTATAATCCATACCCATAAAGGAAACAATTCTCAGGCTTGGTACAAATACTCCATTGGAACAACAGCTTCAAGACCATAGACCAACTTAAAAGGAGTCTACATTGTCAGCTTCTTGCACGTGTTCTATAGGCCCATAATACTACTGGTAATCTTAATCCCAATCATCCCCGTTCACACAACATATCTTGGTTAGTGTTGTTTCCAAAATATTGTTGAATGCTTCAACTGTCCCATTTGCTTGTGGATGGTATGGTGTGCTCTTATGATGGTGGATTGCAAATTCTTCAGTCAAGGATTCAATTGTCTTATTGATGAAATGTGTTCCTTGATCTCTCATGAGGATATTTGGGCATCCAAACCTAGTTATGATGTCATCAAATATGAAGAATGCAGTTTTAGTTGCACTACAGTCCTTAACTACTTGAGCTTCGGCCCATCTGGTCAGGTACTCTGTTGCTGTGATTATGTACCTTGCTCTTGTGCACTTTCCTATTGGGTTTATAGGTCCAACAAAGTCAATGTCCCATTTATCGAATGCTTGTAGGGTCAGTTAAGGTGATACAAACATTTCATCTCTTCTGGAGGGTTTCCCAACCCTTTGGCATACATCACAGGCTTTGGAATAGTCTTTATCATCTTTGTGTAAGGTAGGCCACCAAAGGCCAACTAGAATATTCTGTGCAGTTGGTTTACCTACATAATGTCCTCCTACGATGCATTCATGAGCTTCTATAAGGATCAGCGGGCGTTCTGCCTCCATAACACATCTTCACAAGATCTCATCTGGTCCCATCTTGTATAGTTGTCTAGCTATAAGTGAGAAATCTATAGCATGCACTACTAGTTGTTTCTTTTGTGGAATTGTATACTCACTAGGTGTCATTCCCGTTGAAAGGAATTGGACTATTTCTGTGAAGTTGTCATCGATATTTCTAATGGCTAGTAGCTTTTCATCTGGTAGTGCATCGTCCAAACTGGTGGGTTCTTCGCCATGTTCCAACCTCAACAAGTGGTCAGGGCCTTTGTTCATTCTTTTTGGCTTAACTATGATCTCAAAATCATATTCTTGAAACAACATAAGACATATGCATATTCTCCCCCCCAAAAATGGCTTGTTGACTAGGTATTTCAGCGTGGAGTGATCATTATACATTTTAAAGTGTCGTCCAAACAAATAGTGGCAAAATTTCTGCAGTGTGTACACCATAGCTAACCCCTCTTGCTCAGTGGTGGTGTAGTTAATCTCAACAGTTGATAGCTTCCTGCTAGAAAAGGATAATGGGTGGTCAATATCTCCTTCTCTTGGTTGTGCTAACACAACTCCTAAAGAAATAGAAGATGCATCGACATGCACATGAAACTCCTTTCTCCAATCTAGAAAAACTAAAATGGGCGCAGTAACCATTTTCTCTTTCAGTGTGTCGAAGCTCTATTGGCATTCTTCAGTCCAACTAAACTGACAATCCTTCTTCAATAGATTCTCAATGGGCTCTGTGATCTGAGCATATCCCTTAATGAACTTCCTGTAGTAGACTCTGTGTCCCAACGCAGTGCACAGTTGTTTAACTGTTGTAGGAGGGGGTAGATCAACTATAATGGCGATCTTGGATGGATCTACCAGTAATCCTTTCTTATATACAATATGTCCTAATAAAAATCCAAATGGGGAAAAGAAAATTCACTTCTTTATATTCAAAGCAATTTGACATTGCCTTCATTTTCCAACATTAACCTTAGACATTCAATGTGATTCTTCAATAAACTAAAGACAGTCCAATCATCAAAATATGCTTCTAGAAATTTATGAAAAAAATCCTTGAATTCTTCGACCACCACCCTGGAAAATATGTGATCCAGGTGGATATCAGTGTCCACCCACCTTTTTCGACTGGCTCAAAACAATTTTCTAGCAATTTTGGCAATTTACTATTTTTAGCAGTTTTTAACTTTCGAGGCCATTTTGAGGGCCCAAATGAAGGTTTTTTGAGATTAAGGTTCTCAATGATAGCCAAAGGAATGATTGAGCCCCCAAAATGAATCTCCTCAATGATACCTTTCCAACGAGCTATCACACGCCTAAAATGGAGATCGTATGCAAAAGTTACGACCCCGGGAGGTTGATGTACTCACTTACACAAACGGGGCCCACATGACTTTTGGCGCTTCATCTCCTAGGGTTAGGTTTTTGGTTGTCTAGGGTTTTTGGAATTCCGGTTTATTTTAAAAATTCCTTTAGAGCCTCATTTTAATCACCTTCTTGTGAATGTGAGTAGCTGTTACATCTCTTCTTACAGATAAGCTGTCGCCATTTTAGCGAGTCTTTCACTCTGTATTTTTACAGTCTCTATACATTTCTTTCATTAATAGAAATTGTGTATTACTGCATATCTATGTTTATGGTTGCATCTCTAATATATTTTTGTTATATTATTGAATATCTGTGATATCTCTATGCATTTCTTTATTATATCTCCAATCTCATTTCGTGTCGAAAATAATCCGGATTAGTAGTATCAGAGCAGGCTGCTCTTGATCAGTTTTTTAGTGCATGTCCCTGATGAGGTCCAAGTATAGAAAGTTGGGTCTCAAGCTTGTCTCTCTTGAATACAATAATTCTCACACACCCAAGAAACCCTCAATGGCGGAAGAAAAGAAAAATGACGGAGCAGACGATCCTATC
>SNQJ01S0153766.1:41185-63746 GCA_010110895.2 Picea sitchensis
GTCCATGTCCACCTCATCAATTATATCCTTAATAGTTTCTTGATCACCCATTCCATAGTTTTTCAGTGCTTGCTCTAATTCCTTCTTTGCAATGTACCCGCTGCTGTCTTTATCAAAATACTGAAAGGCAGTATAAAGATGATCTTCCCTGTCCATTCTGTTCATGTGCATTGTAGCGGTGATAAACTCCAGGTAATCAATTGCCCCATCCCCATCTACATCTACAGCATCCACCAAAATTGCCATAGACTTCATTTGCTGAGCATTAAACAGTTAACAGACATAACCAAAAATAAAAATCATACCCATCAACAACAATTGTAATCATAACTGGATAACAATCAAATCGAATTAAGTCAAATATAGAAACAAACCAAATCGTAAATCGAATTAAAATGTGTTTCTATTCAAGGCCAGTCCATATATAGAATGCATGCAGAGCGAATCAATGCTGGACATAGAGCTATTCAAAACGAATCCAAATTCGTTATATAAACAAGCGATTATCTACAAAATGAAATGATATCAAATTTTCCATACCTGTGTGACGATTGATCAAGGGTTTCAATAAAAATTTGAAGCACAAGGCTGGACAGGCAGAAGGAATTTGAAGCACAAGGTCTGGAGAAGTGATAAGCATTCTGGCAAATGCTTCAAAACGCATGTTCCAGCCACTGAAAAATTGACCTGGAAAACGAGAGCTAGATCTCTGTATCCACTCAATTTCTGAGGAAACCGTCAACAATGAGGGTAAAGGCGCTAAAAACGGTTCTGGGTTTTCAACCGTTTGATCTGATTCAACACCATTTTGCCAGAATCGCTCACGTAAAAATGTGACTCTGGGAGCAAATTCGGGGCAGTTTTCTCTGGCAAAATGAAACCACAATCGATTCTGAAAACCATGAGGGTTGAATTCGCCCTTCAAGAGCTAGGATATAACACACAGAGAGCTGGGCTAAGGGACAAGGGTTTGAACAGAGTAGGTTTAGAGATTTTCCCAAAAATCAACAAAGATAACCCTGGTAAGGAGGTAGGCATTGATGCAAAGTGTGCGAGGGGGTTGGAGGTTATCTCTGGCATGCATAATTATCATATCAACTGTACAATTGAGAGTTTTGCATAGCTTTTATACCCATCAAAGCATAGTTCAACCATTAAACCATGTGCACCCATCAAAGCATAGTTCAACCATTAAACCATGTGCACAAGCAATGAAATCAAAGGTGAATACCAATCCGTGCCAACACTATGCTATACAAATCAAAACCCAAGTCAAAATGCGCCAATGTGTATAATCCATAGTTTAACCATGGTGCCAAAATGTTATTCATATAGCTGACCAGCCTATAAATTATGAAAAGATTAACATAGGGATTACATCATATGTATATAAAAATTTAATCAAACCCCTATGCATTTCACAGGATTAACGATTAGGCAAGTCATAAAATGAAAATCCAAATACTCAATGTCTTATAAATTAAATAAAATCAAGTTAAGAAATCAATATAAGAATGTCTAATGATCATAATTCGAAAATCCTTACAGCCACATGATGATAAACAAAAGGTAAGCGCAGTAGGTATATCGATAAAAAGATCATCACAGTTTAGATAGTGATCGAAATGTGACCTCGAAAGGAGAGGTTTTCATGCTTACAGTCATGAAAACTTCACGAAGACAAATGTGTAAATGTCTCAAGAAATGAAAGTTTCGTTTATTTGAAAAATGCAACGAAAACTTGAAGTTTTCAAGACATAGGTGTAGGCAGCTTATGAGACAATGAAAAATGTGAATTGGCTGCCAACACGTCCTTTGATGTAAGTTTAATGAGCCCAGAGAAGGTAAGCTCCGTGTTTTTTCATAGTTAGAGAGTCTGAAAAAACATAAAAGGAGACTCCATTGGGGTACCTTTTTCGAAGATAGTCTAGTCAGTTCGAAAAAGGGGTAAACTAGCATCGACAAGACGTTTATTCAAAACCATTTTAACGAGTGTGAGAAAGACAAGATTACTCGGCCATTTTTTCATTTTTAAGGAGTCTGAAAAAATCTTAACTATGGACTTCGTCAGGAATGTTCTTCTGGACCAATTTAACGAGTGTGAAAGAATAAGGTCACTTGACGATCTTTTCAATTTTAGGGAGTCTGAAAACAGCTTAACTATGGACTCCGTGGGGGTTCCTTTTTCGTAAATTTAGTCCCTCAGGCCCGAAAAAGGGGTAAAATGACACCTGAGAGTGTTATTCTAAAGAACTAAAGTTCCATAGAGTATATCTTTGTTCGTACAATTGACCATCCAGACTGAAAAAGGGGTAAATTACCGCAGGACATACATGACTTCAAATTTCAGTTTAACGAGTGTGAAAGGCCACAAGATCGCTTGGAAATCTTTTCATGTTTAGAGGGTCTGAAAAGGTATTAAAAGAAGACCCTTTATATCTTTTGGGAGTCTTGAGGGTGAGGTCAAGAGCGAAAAGGAATCATGCAAATAAGGCTCAAACTCATAATCAGGAAAAACTATAAGGACTCCCGAGCCTACAGTGATTAGAGACAACATGGATACCATAATGCAACCAGGATCTACCTAGGGCATCCATGTTCCGGTAAGCTCTACCACCAAGTCGCGACACTTCTAAAGAAGCTATGATGGTTCTATGTCACAACCTGATGGGATCGATCCTATGGCAAAGGAAAAAGACAACGAGATACAAAATTCAAGGTAGAAACCTAACCTATATGCTCAAGTTGATCCTCGGAAAAAAATTTCACGGACCATCAAAAATTACCCAAAACTCCAAAAAAATTTCCCGATACCCGATCATATCCCTCCCATGCAACTCCTGAATCACTCTAAATGGTTTTTGGTTTAAATAAAATGATAAGGGAGGCTAAAAAAGTGACAAAAAGAGGCCAAAAGGTCTATAAATAGAAGTTGGCGGCTCATTATCACCATTGTTGATTTGGAAATTGACTCTCGAGCCAAAAGACCCCCTTTGTCAGAAGCGGTGATTCCGGGAGCTACAGTGGACGCAACAAACTTCTATCTGGGCCAAGTAAGTACAAACTCCCTTATCTTGCATTTTAAGTCTTTATTTTTGCATTTGGTTTCATTTTTTAGGGGGGTCTCGACCTTTAAAAGGTTGACCCTAGGTCCACATGGGTTGTCTCAAGATAGGCCGCGTGTACATTCGGGCAGAGTAAACTCTGCACATGTGTACACATGACTGTCACTATTACAGCCCGCGTGGACTCCCTTATTAAATGAAAAATTCTTAAAAATCAAGGGTTAACTCTCCTGAACCTTGGTGTTTTGCAGGATGTATGTCCACTGGAGAGAAAGTGAGCACAAAGAGGTTAGTGAGTTGGTTGGGGAAGACCCCAATGCTGTGGCTGCCTTGATGTAGTGTGGGTTACTCAAGTTTTTCCTATGTCCTTTTATGTGGGCACAACCTAGGCTACTGAATGCCTTGGTTAACTACTGGCATCCGGATGCAGAGGCATTCATGTTAGAGGGGCAGTCACTAGTGCCCATGACCAAGGACATTTACTTTTTGATTGGCCTCTCCAGGAGAGGGGAACTAGTCAATTTCCCGACTTTTCCTTCGGGGCTGCATAACATAGTGGAATTGATAGGTCTTTACTGTGTGGATGATACAGACCTCTCGAGATCACAGGTGCCTATAAGCAAGATTACTGACTTATTGCTATAGGTGATAGTGTTGCTTATTGGGTGAATTACTAGTTCTGCAGCTCTACATCAAGCGTCCCGTGCACAGATGAACTGTGCAGTCCAGTGCTTAAATGCACAAATATTTGATTGGAGTACCACATTGCTTGAGTGTATGAAGAGGCAGTTGACATATTGTTGTTTGCGGACATAGAGGAACTTTGGATTCGGGACCATTCTGTGCTTGTTCTTTTTTGAGAGAGTTCCGATTTTAGTCCTCGAGTAGTGGTATGAGGACATCAAGCCTCTCTTCCTGCTATGTGTAGATGGGCAGTATTACTGCCGCAACAGGGTGGTAGAAGGACCAATGAGTCCTTCGACAATGACTTCTTCGCGTGGTTGTCGTGATAGATCCCGGTTATAGAGGATTACCCCTATGCTAGGATTGATTTCTCGAGAGACCCTAAGATACCAGTACCTCTTGGTGAGGAGCGAGGGTAGATGGGTAAGTCTCCACCTTTGTAGTTTTTTTTTGTGTTAAACAAATGTAATATTTATGTTGTTTTTGTTATATATATCATTTTTTTTGTTCTACCAGAGTATTTGACAGATATGTGTTCGTTGTGTGTAGATGTGGGACCAGTACGACCGACTGACTATGCGAGGAACATGCGTCATCCTCGGCCAGGGGCCGCATCTGCTGCCGCACGGGGACAAACAGTAGCAGGAGATATTCCATCCAAGGAGGATGAGAGGGTATTGAGATGACTCGAGTGGAACTTTACTACGCTCACTCGCATGGTCCCTATGGCAGAGATTGAGGACCTGCCACCATCTATGCAACCTCATGTAGTGGGGGCACCACGGACGTGGGTCCGGTTGTTTTAGCATTTAGCCAATGCTGTGGATTAGTATAACAGGGCCCATAGGCCTTGACCTTATCTAGACATTTTACGTGCCACAAGAACTACTTGTATATATGTTTTGAAGGTATAATCCCTGTGACTCATTATTGGTCATATTTTTTAGGCGCTTGCGTCCATCTGTGTAGTTGGGTTAATTTATGATATTATATATGGTTTTTTTTATGTATTTTGTGTCTTATGGATCATGTGTGAAAAAAATGTATTTACATGTTTATGTGAATGTTTTTTCATATGTGTGCAAGATGCCAATCTAAAATTTGATTAGCTAGAGTATCTGTAACTTGGTTTAATCTCCTAGGAATATGAAAATATGTAATATAATTAAAGTTTCGTTCTAAGAGACGTAACCTAAGGAATCGTCGGTGTAAAGTTGGATCATGGACCCAGTATACTCTGTTTAACTGAGACACAACCAGCTGAGCATCAAGATAGACCCGGAGATGAGAGATACCAAATGACAAAGCAACACGAAGAAACTCAATAACTGCACTATACTTGATGACATTGTTTGTGGTGTCACCTAAGCATATACCTCCGAAAGATAACAACTGGCCTTGAGGTGTAAAGATTACCCAAGCTACGGAGGTAAGACTCTAAGTTTGCCAACTAGCACCGTCTACATACCCAACGAACACCTTGGAATCACTTGAAATATGCCATAGTGATGAAAGATAACATCAACGACACTTCCATAACACTAAAAGAAACTAGAAAGTAATAGTACAAAGACTATACATATGTTACAAAAAGTTACCCACAGTGACCTGCCTATGAGTAATACTTCTTGAGGTAGAGCCCATTTCTAGGCTCCGCCAAAACATTCCCTTGAAAGTCAACTAGACGATAAGTGCCCTTTTTTAAAACCTCTTTTATGATGAATGGTCCGAACCACATGGGTTTGAATTTTCCTGCCCCCAGGGGGTCCTTATCTTGGTCATAGACCAGGACAAGGTCACCTTAAGAGAAAATCTGAGGATCAACGGACCTATCATACTGACACTTGACCTTATGTTTGTGAGCCTCGTTGGCTAGGGCCGCATCACGACACTGCTCATTGAGATGCTCAAGGTATACTAACCGCTCTTCAAGTGGAGAAGTGTCTGGCAATAATTGTACTGCCAACTTTAGAGACGAGATCTGACATTCGATAGGAAAGACTGCCTCTAGCCTGTAAAAGAGTTGGAAAGGTGAGAAATCAGTTGTAGTCTTAACAGATGTTCGGTAAGCCCATAATGCCGAGTATAACATCATATGTCAATTTGACTTGGCTGAGTTGATAGTTCACTGTAGAATGGTCTTAAGAGTTTTGTTCACAGCTTCCACCTGACCATTTGCTTGGGGGTAGTAGGGTGATGAATTTTCCTACCGTAACCCATGTTTTGACGTTAACTCGGTCATCATATGGTTTTGAAAGTGACTTCCATGGTTAGTGAAAATCTCCCTTGGGATGCCAAACCTTGCTATTATCTGGTTGAATAAAAAGAGAGTTGCAGAATCTCCATCATATTTAAACATTGGCATAGCTTCAACCCACATTGTGAAGTAGTATACAACTACGATGATATAGCGATGCCCCCTTGCCGAAGGAGGGTTGCATGTAGTGTAATCAATCCCCCACTTGGTGAAGGGACCAACTGTGATGACAGGAAACATGGGAGCGGGATGTGCCCTCATCTTCCGAGAGAATATTTGGCACAGGTGGCACTTCTTGACCGATTCGATACAATCTTTGATAAGTGTCGGCCAGAAGTAACCTGCTCATAGAATCTTTTGGGTTGTTTCCAACCCAGACAAATGACCGCCACAAGCTCTAGTATGGCAATTTTTAAGCATGATAACTGCTTCTTCGTGAGTGAGACATTGACGTAGGATGCAGTCTACACCTCTCTGATACAATGTATCATCAAGTATGAGATAATTCTTAGCCTGATGGTGTATGTGTTGAAGCTCATCATGAGTGGTGGGGTACTTCAAAGTCTCGAGATAGATAAGTATATCTCCATACCAGGGATCCGAAGAGGTGATCAAAAACATATCTCCTCTGATGGGTGACTCTTCAGGCATGAGATCACCTAACTCAACCAGAAGTTCTGAAATAAGTTCTGCGAAGACCAGTGACTTTTTGGATTTCGCTAAAACGAAATCTAAGTCAAACTCATGGAGGATGACTATCCATCTACTGATCTTGCCACCTATTACTCGTCGTGTCAACATGTACTAAAATGGATTCACGATAACAATGATGGTGGTCTTGCAAAATATAACATAATGACAGAACCGTTGAATGGCATGGACAACTACCAACGCAAGTTTTTCAATATGAGAATAATTGAGTGCCAGTCCTACAAGGCCTCGGCTTAGGTAATAGATGACATATTCTGAGAACAGGTCATCTTCCTGAACTAAGACCATGCCAATGGTTGAATCTGTTGCAGCCAGATATAATAAGAAAACCTTGTTATAGTTAGGTGGCCAGAGTAGAGGGGCAGTTGTGAGTGCATGTTTCAATGTGGCGACAGAGCGTTGAGTGGCATCGTCCCAATAAAAAGGAATGTCTTTTTTAATTAAGCGCATAAATCCCTTGATGATCTTGGCATAGTTAGCGATGAAGCGTCTTAGAAAATTTACCTTGCCCTGTAGACTCTGAAGTTGAAGGATTTTTCATGGGGGCCACAACTGAATTATTGCCTCAACCTTGAGAGTATCGACCATGATCCCTATTGTTGACAATATGAAACCTAAAAAACATCCTGATGTTACGCAAAAGCTGCACTTGTTTGGATTCAAGCGAATCCGGAAGTAGCGAAAATGCTCAAAGATAAGTCGGAGGTGTGTGGGATGATCCATTCTCTTGAGAGATCGATGTGCTAAATCATCTAAATAGGCCTCGACTATATGCTTGAGGTCATGGAAAGAAAAAGACATGGCCCGCTGAAAGGTGGCTCCAAAATTTTTGAGACCAAAAGGCATCTTACGATACACGAATGTACCCCATGGACAGATGAATGTCGTTTGTGCTAGTCTTCGGGTTTTATTTGTATTTGATTATATCTTGAAAAACCGTCCATGAAAGAGAAGGCCTTGCAACCTGCACATTCATCAATTATCTGGTCGATTAATGGTGTGGGAAAATTATCTTTGGGATAAGCCTTGTTCATATCATGGAAGTCTGTACATACACAAATTGTGCCTTGTTTTTTATTGACTGGCATGGGGTTTGATACCCATTGGGTCAAATAGATAGGATAGATAAAACCGAATTTTAGTAGTTTCTCAACCTCAACCTTAATGGTTGTTGCATTCTTGGGGTTAACTAGATGAAGCTTCTACTAGACAGGCTTGGCATCTGGAAAAGTTGTGATTTCATGTTCAACTATTTTTAGATCGATGCCTGACATTTCCCCATAAGACCAGGAAAAAACGTCACGGAATTCTTTGAAAAGATCTGTGTAGATTTGAATCTCTCTAGGGGAGAAGTCAGCTCCGATGAAAACATTCTCCATGACGTCCGAATTTTTGAAGATATTGATCGGTAAGGTTTCAGAGATAGTTTCCATATTACCCTCAGCATAAACCTCGTGTGTAGCTAAGGGATTAATAGGACAAGACCTATCTTCTGTCATAGTCAAGGTGAATTCTCCAGCTTCGATTATGCTTAACTCTAGGAGGAAGTATGATCTGTGATGAAGATCTTCCCAGGGTTTGTTCGGACTAGTCATTGCCTCAATTATAGCTTCATCATAGGGAAAGACTAAGTCTAATGAATTGGTGTGAGCGAGAGAAACCTGAGCCCAAATAGGCTCTAGAAGTGGATCAAACTCTTGTGCAGGAGTTGGATCAATGTTGGTTGAAGGTTGCTGGACTAAAGAGTATGCTACTTCAGTTGTGGACAAGGGCATGGACATGCCCAGGTGCCCTGTTCATCCATCGTGGCCGATGGGGAAGGAAGTATCCACGGATCATTGAAGTAAGTCATGTGGAACGACGAAAATAAAAAGATCTCAACCTTATGGTGATTGGATATAAACTTGATATCACCTTGAGGGGGCGGGTAATCGAAGGTACCCATCAAAGATGTGCACAAACCAACCCCTACGTTAATTACACCTGGTTGAGGATTATCAATCATCGGGACCATGGATGTCCCCAATGAAGGGTCAAGTCTGGAGAAAGACAATTGATCGATGGTCACTATCCAGCCCTCATGTGGGAACAACAAGACCCAAAAAATTGTAGCAACCACATCTTGCATGGCATAAGTCCAACACCTTCCTAACAAGAGATTATAGTCGAGGGGTACATCGACTACCTCTACCTCAACACACACGGTCTTCCCTCCTAACTGCACAGGGAAAGAGAGAATGATGCCATGTGGTCGGAACGAACGACCGTCGAAAGCAGTGAGGAGAGTAGGTGACAGAGACAAAACAATTTGTCCAATGGCATTCCAACATGCCAATGACATAACACATGTCGAGGCTCCCTCATCAGCCACTGTGTGGAAGATATTCTAAGTAAAAGTTTTAGTGGGATAATCTACTACTATTTGAAATGCTACATGGTAAGATAGACGAGGTTTTAGGTCGGTTGTATCCAACATGATTGTACTCGGATTATAAGTCTCGGTAGATCCTAAAGCGGTTAACAAGGCTTTCCTCTAGGAAGGGAAACTTTGGAGAACCTCCAAAGCAGACATTGCACAAGGGGTTTGTGATAAATCTTCCACCACAAAATAATTCTAGGTGGCCCTTGCGTTTGGGTTGTGAGAATATTTTTTGAACGCACCTTTGGGGATGTGTGTCATTGTTTCTCCCAACCTCTTATCAATATGTAGAGGAAGAGATGGGATTTCGGCTTCTTTGCCCTTCTCAGAAGTGCTTGGTTTACTATAGTTATGCGCTCTAGTCGATATAAAAGCATCACCCTTCACCATATATACATTCGTGGATGAGGGGTTGTTCGAATATGGAGAGGGTCCTCGGTTGCCCCCTTCTGTGCTTGTAGAGGCTTGGGTTAGATTTTGCTCATGTTGAAATGGATTGGTTAACACAACAGGTTGTTGTTGTGTCACAAACGTTTGGGATTCTGTAAGCTGAGGACATAAATGGGTCGGGTGGTCTTCCATGCATAAGTTGCATGGATACCTTGCCTTCCATTTCTTAGTGTTGTCCCTACCAACATTATTGGTAGTTTTTTTATCCCCCTTACCCTTCTTTCATTGTTTTTTCTTTCCTTCAGGTTGTTGGGTGGCCTTTGGATTAGTCGATTGCACTATGTGTACATCGACATTTTGGTAGGGGGAGCAACCAAGGTAGTAGTTTGGCTGGCCGCTATGTGTTGTATAGATAACTGCTGCAACTGCTTCATAAATTGCTCAGAGGGCTCTGATTGTGTTGAACCAACAATACCATCGGCATGTGGTCCAACTCTCTATATGGTGTTATCAAGTATTGAGTGTAGCGCATCTGGCAAGATCTCATATAATAAACTGGACTGAGAATAGATTAGCTCAAGTTGTTGAGCTCTCATGATGGCGTCTTCTTCAAAAAATACTCTTGACATTGCGACGTATTTAGACAACTATGGGACCAAAGAATTAAGAAACCGCTCAAGTAGGAATGCTGGTGGGACTGGTACCTTAATTAAACTCTTTTGACGTCTCCATTCTCGGATGTGATCAGAGATATGGTCTGCTTTTGTTTAGGAGAAATTGGCTAGCAATTCAGTGCCAATGTCATATCTCACAGGTAACTGGAAATGGTTTAGGAAAGCCATCGCCAGTTCGCTGAAGGAAGAGTATATTGAGCGATCGATCTCAATGTACCATGTTGCGGCACTCCCAATGAGAATACGTTGAAATAATCGCAACTGTATGGAGTCATCTTTCAATGAGTTATATGAGAACCAAAGATGGAAGGTAGTCACATGATCTCCTGGATCTTTGTTAGGCTTGGATTCAAACTTTGGGATCTCCGAAGGCAACTTCATCAGCATAGGAGGCCAACGCAGATCATGACAGATAGGGTCATTCAACAACCTTGTCAAGTCTGACAAATGCAAGGTTTCCAGGAAGGGTAGTTTGGGTTGTTGGTGATAACCTGGGAAAAAGAGGCCTGGAGTTTGACTGGCACCAGGTTGCCAGGAAAAGTTCGATTGCTGGCCTGGGTTCTCGTAAAAACCATGGCCATGGCCAGCGTATGGATTTTGCGTGTGAGGAGACATCATCGACTGGTTTCCAAAATAGGACATAGATGGTTGGGTATGCATTACATTCGAAGGAATTTGGGAAGGGTTGCCCCATGTCGGTCCCATGGGGATAGGCATAGTGCTTTGTCCGGGGTTCCATTGATTTTCAAAACAATTAACCCAGATCGACATTCCTGACAAGGGAACTGATCCCTGCCAAGAATTCCAAGGCCATGATGCGAAAGAAGTTCCTAGGTGTGCCCCTTATGCAGGAATAGTACCCTACATAGGAATAGGTTGTCTGAAACCGTGGTTTCCCCCATTTGGGAAGGTAGCTGACGAGAAGGTGTTGTTACTAAACACACTGAACAAAGAAAATGGTGTCGAACCTACCGACATATTATGCAAAGGTGTTCCCTGATTCCCCGCTCCAAATAAACTATGGTGTGCAGGTGGCCCGACGGATTGTTGATGCGTGCCACCAAGTGAAGGGGACGAAGGAGGTATGTGACCTCCCCCATAAGGGAAAGAATTAAAAGGAGTAGGAGTGCCCCCCACGTGTCCTTGCAGAGGAGCGTTAGAGCTCCCTGCCCCCAGACCTGAAGTCTGTGAAGTGGAGTAGGAAAGTACAGGACTTGTACCTGAACTAGGCATCCCATATGAGAATGGAGGGCTTTTCTCACTTGGTGTCAAATGGGTTGTGGCCACCACTAGAGATGGGATCAGACCACTGTGCAATGTAGAGGTAGTCAAGACCATGGTGGATCGGACTGGTGATGGTGGGTTAGGAGGTGGAAACTCTCCTGTGGTGACAACCATAGTGGGAATTGAAGAATTCCTAGAAGGAGTAACAACATTTGTTTCCATTGCTGCATGCAACACTGTCTGCCACTCGTAAGGATGAATCGATACGATGATGGGTGTCGAAATATCAGTGGTGGAGGTTTCAACCAGGATAAAATATTTTGCTCCAAGGTCTAAAACGGTCGATTCCTCTGGATGTTGGTCGGGCACAATTTCTTGTGACCCGGTTGCTTCAAAAGACCCTTGTTGGTCTATTTTTCACCTTAGTGGTGGCGGGGGTGGCTCTAGTGTAACCGGTGACAGGCCAAGAAGCCTTTGTGACCGGCGGAGCTCATGATCCTCAACTATGTGAGAATATCAAAGACACTATAGGGTGTTCTAGTCATTCAAAAACAACACACACTGCAAAAGTCCCTATAAGAGAAGATAGGCAAACACTAAATTAATTGGAAGAACAGTTACAACAACCAACACTAGAGAAAATTACCAGTGCAAGTGCAAGTGAAACTCGAACACGAAAGCACCCTCTGGGTATACTCTACAAAGCGTGGTCCAATGTTTTTCCTAGGTACCATGGTATACCCCCGCAGTCACTTGTGTATGTCCCTAAAAAAGATAGGCGACTAGGTTGTCAGCGCGCGAACAGTCACCAGGCGGGTAAAGATGAAAGTCGGGTAGACCACAATGAGCAGGGTATCAAGCCCAAAACCTTTCAAGGGTATCGAGAGAAAGTGGCATGGAAGACAACTAAGGACCTCGAATGGATTCAAGACCCATGAAGCTCCATGGAAATTGCAATCGACGGAATCCCAAAACAAGCCTTCTATATGTGTTCTCCACTACGATTGGTCCATCTTTGGAGGGGTTATCTCTGCTACCTTTCCACACGTGACCTCGTGTTTATCCCCTGGTTTAGAGGGGGGTCCCAGATAACTTTCACAATACTGGACTTGAACACTCCCTAACTCAGACTCCAATGTTTGATTCTAATGGCCTTGAAGAGTTTCCTCTCCAACCTAATCCAAGGCCCTAATCCTGAACTAGTTGGTTAACCCTACAAATATAAAAGTCTAATAAATTTTAGATTTAGCGTTAATTTTATGGATTTTCTTATGTAAAAGGGTATGAAAGTGAAACTAATTATTTTTGAAAGACGAAAGTAAAAATGAACAGAAAGATGGAAACAAAAAACTTCACTTAACGCAAATTTTCAACAACTTTTCAAAAAAAAAAATTAAAAAGAATTTTCTAAGATCTTTTGAACAACAAACTTAAAGCAGGATTTCACTCAACTACGAGCTACTTACAATCTAAGAAAAATGTCAAGAACTTATGAAAGCAAAGAATTTTCCCTGGTTACTAATGCAAAACAACACTTTTCAATCAAACAAAGAAATAAAAGATTTTTTTATTTTTTATTTGAGTGCTCACAAAGAAAAAAGAAAAAATATCAACAAGTCAAAAACCAAGAAAAATTTCTTGCCTAATCGTAGATCGCAAAGAATCACTTCAAGAAATCACACAATAGCAACTTAAAAAATAACTCTCACACTTGTCTAAAAACCCTAAAGCAAATTTTGATGAAAAACTTTTTAAATGAAAAAAGAAAGCTATGGCTGAGATCAAAACTAAGCTATTGACTGCTAGGACAGAGATTCAAAAGCCTGAGAGGTATAACTTTTTCCAAGGGAAAGACTGACTGCCTCACCCTCAACAAAAACTATCCTTCACAAGAACACTATTGACAATTCAACAACAAGCATGTGCACGCAAGTTGTGTAGATCCAGAGTGCGTGTACACACGCGCTGACCTTATACAGGCCGCATGTATCTCTGAAACTCTGAAACAAAAATAAAAACAGACAATCCAAACCAGGAAGAGACCACTGATACTGAAAACCAAGATCTCTTCAAGGCTTAGACACTTTCTTTAACAGAAAAAAGAAAACAATGTAAGGAAAAATTCGTAAAACAAATTAATCTGAGACGAACTCTAAGCTAGAGACTGCAAACAACCAAGACTAGAAAGAATTCCAGAAAACCCTTGAGAATGATTGATTCTGATAGGGAAGAGCATGACTGCCTCAAAATTTTTCTGGAATCATACATGCTACTGTTACTTCTTCAGCTAGCCTTTACACGCAGGCTGTAAGAAAGTAGGGCGTAGGTACACGCGTGCAAACCTTATGTAGGCCACGTGTACCTCTGTGGGTCTCGAAAAAACACAGTCAAGAAAAGAAACAAAAATAGCTAGTGTGGAAGACCAAAATCTCTGTTAGCTCAGACTTTGCAGAAACTTCAAAAAACAGGAAAGAAAACCAGACTTTTAAAAATACCCAACAATATTCCCAGGAACCCTAGAGACTTCCCCAGTATGGTCACCAATTCTTTTGTGGTGGGAAATCCCCCTATGGACTAGCATTTAGGGTTATATTATGCATGCAGATAAGACCAAAAGAATCCTACTTTCTACCGTTGTCCCAGACTTAATCCCCATTTCTTTCAAGCAAATACATGGTTAAATGAATATACCTTGTTCCGGACGTTCGATGTCGATCCTTCTTCATGCTTGATTGCTTGTTAGCATCTATCCTCCCAAGACTGACTTGTGTACAAAAAAAGCAACAAACTCTACATGCATTTGTTCTACAGATTAATAGGTTATAGATTCAAACATATATTCACTAAACTATGAAGAACTCATATAGTGGGACGGGAAAAGAATTTCTTTATTATTAACTTTAATAAATCAACTTACAATTTCGATACCAACCACTGCTCCACGAACCTAATTTTGGGCTCCTCTTCAAATGTCCTCCAACTTCTTTGCTTTGTATCTCTCTTTGCACAAGTATGGATAAAGAGTTGGGACAATGGGAATGTGCAATTGGGTAGAGTTTCTTTACTTTTATTCTCCTCCTCCAAATAGGACCCCTAACCCTTCTTTTATAGGCTATAAGAAGTTAGGTATTTGGATGAACCCTCGGCCATGCATGGCTGAAAGATTTAGTTAACTCACCCAAAGTTGTATGTTTTGTCGACAACTTTCTTTTTTTCATTCTTTTGTAGGTACACACGAGTTGTTTTAGGTCAACTAGCATGTCCATGTGTGTAGTAATGGAGTAGGGCATGTGGGCCCTTATAAAAGATGTTTTCTAAAGAGTTGTTCAGTAGTGCTTTGGAAAATAAGGGATCTGAGATGGCCTAATGTCAGGTAAGCATGTATGGTGCAAATTAGGGTTATAACATGGAGAAGTTAGGGTATGTCTCATAGAGGTGGGGCCATCTGGAGGTCTCATGGCTGCAAGAGTCTAGCACCATGGTGAGTGTCTCGACAGGAGGTCAGCTGAGGCAATCAACAACTCAGTTGGTACTTCCTATTTTATACTTGATGTTGAGGTGGAATTATTGTAAGTATGCAGACCACTTCTGATGGCGGTCATTATGCAATTTGCCTTGGGTCTACATGAACTGTAGTGGCTTGTGATCAGTGTGGATGACTATCTCCTTCCCTAGAATGTAATGTCTCCACTGGCGACAGGCTTGCACAATGGAGTAAATTTATTTGTTGTAAGTAGGGTACCTATAGATAACATATGATAGTGTGATATACCACGAGGTGGCCGTGTTGAGTGAGAATGACACCCACAACATAGTCTGAAGCATCTATCTCAATCTCAAAGGGATGTTGTAGGTCTGGTAATGAAAGTACTGGGGATGAGAATAAAAGTTTCTTCAATTCATCAAAGGCTTGTTGTTGGGACATGCTCCACACAATGTTTTCCTTACCTCCACCCCTGGTTAATTGACTGAGGGCCCATGCGATATGAGAGAATCTCAACATGAACTTGTGATAGAAATTGGTGAGGTCCAAGAAGCTCTGAAGCTCAATGAGTGTGCTTGGGGATGGCCAATCACGAATGACCTAGATCTTGGATGGATCCACATGCACACCATGTTGATCAACGATGTAGCCTAAGTAGTGGACCTTGTCCATGTCGAAGAAGCATTTTTCCAAGTTTTCATATAGTTTGTGCTACTATAGGGTGCACAGAACCTGCTAAATATGTTGCAAGTGCTCCACCCAAGTCTTGTTGTAAATGAGGATGTAATCTAGATAAATGATTACAAAAGTACTAGTGAAAGGTCACAGGATATCGTCCATCATCCTCATAAAAGTTGTTGGATAATTTGTCAAACCAAAGGACATGGCCAACCATTCAAAAAGACCTTCGTTTGACTTAATGGAGGCCTTCCATACATTTGCTTGTTCTATTGGGACCTCGTGGTAGCCAAAATTCAGATCAATCTTACTGAAGTATTTGGCCCCCGTGAGCTGATCAAGGAGGTCGTCAATTCAAAGAATCGAGTACTGGTTCCAGACTGTGATTTTATTTAGGGCCCGATAATCAATGCAGAGTTTCCAGGTCCCATCTTTCTTCTGCACCAGTACAATTGGGCTCCCACAAGGTGATGAGTTGTGACAAATGTGCCCCTTGTGGAGAAGATCTTGAATATGCCTCTTGATCTCCTTGTTTTCTAACAGAGAGCATTGGGTAGCAGTTCACCTGGGGTCATATCGATGGGATGCTTGACCTGGAAGTGCAGAGGTACCCCGGTAGGAGAGGAGGAGATATCTGAGTATTCTTCCACAACCTTATCCACTTTCTTATGTTGTGTGGAGAGATCGGTCGTAGAGTCCCTAGATGTGGCTATGAGATTTTGCTTACACTGAGAGTGAATCATGAAGAAGACAAATTTATCGGTCTGAGAGATGACCTTCCTGCATTTCTTGGTAGAGATAACAACACTATGAGGGTTTGCCTCAGGTATATTGTATAATTTCCTGTTAAAAGTAATAATAACACTAAGAGGCCTAGAATCATATAAAACATGACATTTCCATAAATAAGGTTGGCCCAAAAGAACATTACAAACTTCGAGAGGAGCAACATAACACAATACCTCATCTTTGAAGGGCTTGATTTCATATGACAATTGACACTGTTGGCTGACGCAAATATCGCTTCCTTGGCGGAGCCATCAATTGGTGTAGGGTTGCGCGTGTGGTGTTGTCAGCAGGGCCAGTCGCTTGATGACCTCTGTTGAGATGAGGTTCTTCTAGCTACCTCTATCAACGATGAAGTGCAGTGGGGTGCCTTTTACCCACATCTGCAAATGGAAAATGTGCTCTCCTTCTTTTGGCTCGTCTAGTTCACTAGGATGGAGCTTGGTGGTAGCAACGGTGGCACTAAGTTCCGCATTAATGATCCATATTCCCATTTTTGGTTCTGAATCAGAGTCAGAACCTACATCTGATTCAGAGGCTTTCAATTCAGCCACGAACGACTACTTTGAGCGACAATCAGCAATGTTTAATGCAAGGGATCTTATGGAAGTTGCACCACTTCCTGGTATCATTATTTGTCTTTCTGATGTCCTTGTTTTCTTGTGGCTTGGACTAGTTGTCCTGATACTGCCCATATTTTATTTGTCCTCTTTTCTTTAGGTTGGGGCCACCCTTTCCTAGTTTTTGTTGTGAGGGGTTCCCAGGCCCAAATTGTCGCATCTTTTGTTTGAGCTTTTGCTCGATTTTGATGGCATATTGATGGGCTGCGCCCAAGGATGAGATTTCTATAAATTCCATTTTCATCTGGATGTATCTATGCAAAGAACTGCAATACTTTACCAGTAGATGTCACTATGAATATTTGATGCCCAACTTGGTGTGCAGGGTATGGAAGATATTTGTGAAATCTGGCACTGCTTGGTATCTTTCTTGCCTCAGTGTGGTCCATTTGGTATACAAGTCGTCATAACTTATGACAGGGTAGTATTGTTCCTTAATAACATCCTTGAAGTATTCCCAGGTGGTCGTGATTGTAAATAATGAGGGTTCCTCTGTTTCCTTTTGCTCACAGAAAGTTTCTCACCAATCTTTGACATGGGGAATGGCTTTGAGGAGAGAAAAAATAATTTTTTCTCTATTTGAAAAGTTATGGACAGAAAAATACCCTTCTAGTATATTCAACCACTTGTCTACAACATCTGCATCTATCTGACCTTCAAATATAGGAATATCAAAGTTGATTTGTACCTCGAAGGGGGCAACACCTACGCTCAAGGACGATGTGTTGCCTGTTGGTAGTCGCTGAAGGATTTGTGTGAAACTATCCATCATCTCGTTCCTTTGTTGCATGAGGGATTCTTCAAGAAACATTTTGAAAGGATCTCATGTCCCACCATATTTATTTTCTCCTGCCATGAGAAGTCTATTGGGCGTGCGAGAGATCTTGTTGTCAAGAGAAAGAAGCTCGAGACCCAATTCGGTGTACCCTGACCTCATTGGGGACATGCATTAAGGCGACAAGGATCAGATTTCTCTAATACCACTGATCCAGATTTTATGAGCATAAAGAAATGAATATAGATTATTAAAATATTCTTAACACAGAATAACAGAGATTCAGTAAAACTAGTTTTCTATTCAATAAGGAAATAAGTTGAAACTGTAAAATGTGGTGGAAAATAAGCTTGTTGGAATGGTGGTGGCTTATTCTTAGAAGATATGTGACAACTGCGCTCATTCGTAAGAAGATCATTACAATGAGGCTCTAAAGGCCTTTTTACAATAAACAGAAATGTCAAAAAACCTAGACATCCAAAAAACTAACCCTAGGAGATGAAGCGCCAAAAGTCATGTGGGCCCTGTTTGGGTAAGTTAGTACATCAACTTCATGGAGTCATAACTTTTGCATACGATATCTGGTTTAGGCACATAATAGCCCGTTGGAAAGTTCTATCCGAGCACTACACAATTTGTTGTTTTTTTTTTTTATCAAAGGTCATTTCTGACTATGGAGAGCCTAAAAACGTTGTTTAGGGCCTCAAAATGGCCCCGCAAGTTAGGGACCTGAAAACTAGGAAACAAACTGCCAAAATGAACTAGTTGGAATAGGTGGGAGGCCACCAAAATCCATGTGGATCAATCAAACAACAACAAATGTCTTTATTTTCCAGGATTGAAAGCTACATTTCGAGGAGCATAGGAGAATATGGAATCACCATGATTCATCAATTAGAGGAGACCTATAGCACCAAGACCCTTCCAAATAGGTTTGAACATCATTCCTACTCAAAATTTTGGTGCATATAATACTAAAATGTATTCTCAACCATGGTATAATCCAAATCCATATCCTTGGACAAATCCAAATCCTTGGCAATATCAAGGACCACCAATTCCTCCTCCATACCAACCCTTTCCTAGCATGCCATAAAATCAAAACCCCTAGTAGATTCAACCTCTACAAGGATGGAGGCCACAAAATTTTCATCAAAATTCATTGATGCCTCATCCTCCTCAACCCAATAACACTACTCAAAATAGTGTTCCCCCTAAAAAACATAAGCTACTTGCTTAACCTATTCTAAATCTAAATAACAAGCAGGTTCAACTTGTGTACAATAATGAAACAACTTATCAGGCTTATTCCTTGGAAGTACAAGAAATTAATCTTAGATCAGGAAAATTATTGCAATAACAACCAAGGATCATAGAATATGTAGAATCTGAGAAAGAAGATATTACCTCACCCCAACCACAAGCTCCTCCTTATCCTGAAAGATTAAATGAAAATAAAACTTATACATCAGAAGAGAAAGAACTTTTAGGAGAACTCAAGAGTTTGTGCATAAAGATACCTATATTACAAGCCATCAAGGATGTTCCCATTTTCAATATAATTATCAATGAAGAGTGCACCAAAAGTCTTGGGAGAAAATTATAATATGCCCCCACCATAAATGTTACAGGGCAACTAGTTGACCTTATGCTGGGAAAGTTAATTGTACCTAAATACTTGGATCCAGGAAGCCTTGTAGTGAATGTTCACATCAACAAAACCTTGATCCAGAATACTCTTACATATTTATGGGTTTCCAAAAATTTAATTACCAAATATACTATGTTGAAACTAAACCTTCATGGATTCTTGAGGGATACACCTATTGTCCCCCAGCTTGCAGACAGATCCATAGTTAAACCTGAAGGGATGTTGGAAGATATAATAATTTATATTGACTCTTGGGAATATCCTACTGACTTCTTAGTTCTTCAAACCAAGTCTCAACTCAATGGGTATCCTCTTAGTTTTGGGAGGCCTTGTCTGGCCACCGTAAATGCATACATTAGTTATAGGGCAGACAACATTCTTATAACTGATAAACCTATCACAAAAACATATTGTTCTTTATCCTCCTTCCCAACCTTTTATAATAGAAAACCCTCTTTTGTGGGTAGAAGAAGAATAATATTTGACCCAAACAACCTCCTATCCCATCTGCACAATCAACACATCCTTTTCTAGTAGCAAAACTGATAAGTGCACCTTGAAATTTTTCTGCAAAACCAATATCCAATTGATGTGAAAATAGAGGGAATAAATGATGAAACTAGATCTGAAATTTTTGTTGGAAATAAAAAAGAATTATGGATAGACTTATTCATTGTTCATATTGAAGACCCATCTATCAAAACCATAGATATCATCCCTGCAAAAACACTCAAAATCAGTACTAGACTTACCAACCATCAAGAACAAAAATTGTTAGAAGTGCTTAAAAGAAACATTGAATATTTTGCATGGGATTATAAGGATATGAAAGGAATCCATACTTCCATTTTTACTCACCATATTTACATCAAAGAGGATTACAAACATGTTAGGCAACCCCAAATAAGGATGAATCCTGCAATGAAAGATATAGTTAAACAAGAACTTCAAAAGTTGTTAGATGTTGGATTCATATATCCAATTTTTGATAGTGAGTGGGTCTCTCCTCTTCTTATTGTTTTGAAAAACAATGGGAAATGGAGGATATATGTGGACTACCAAGGTATAAACAAGGCTACAAGAAAGGGCCATTTTCCTTTACCCTTTATTGAACAAGTCTTGGAAGTCTTAGCTGGTAAATAATACTTTTCATTCCTGGATGGGTTTAGTGGATACAGCCAAATTTAGATCAGTGTTGAAGATCAGGACACAAAAACCTTTACTTGTACCTGGGGAACATTTTCTTACAGATTCTTACCTTTCGGCCTATGTAATTACCCATCCACTTTCCAAACAGAAATACTTAACATCTTTTCAGAACTCATCCATTATAAAGTTGAGATCTTCATGGATTACTTTACCCCTTATGGGAAGTCTTTTGATGAGGCCTTAGACAATCTGGAAAATTTTCTCCAAAGACGTAGAGAAATGAACTTATCCCTTAGAAATGAAAAAAAAAAACATGATGATGAATGAAGGGATTGTGTTAGGACACCACATGTCCTCCAGAGGGATTGAAGTAGACAAAAATAAAGTCAAAATCATCACATTACTTCTCACCCCTCTGAAACTAAAAGATATCAGAAGTTTTCTTGGACATGCAGGATAATACAAGAGGTTCATCAACTACTTCATTAAGATATCTTATCCCCTATTTAACATTCTATCCAAGGATGTATATTATTGTTGGACTCTAAACTTTACAACAAGAATTTGAAACAATAAAAGAAATACTCTCAACTGCTCTTGTGCTACATGGTCCCAATTGGGCTCTTCCATTTCATATTCATATTGATGCATTAGATAAATCTGTAGGAGCATTGTTGGGACAAAATGATGATAAAAAAAACTTATGTAATTTATTTCACAAGTAAAAACTTGGTTGGTGCATAATTGAACTACACTATTATAGAAAAGGAACTTTTAGCAGTAGTTCATGCTCTAAATAAATTTAAACATTATGTTACAAGGTACAAATTTCTTGTACATACAGATCATGTTACCATTAGATACTTGATGAATAAAACTAACATCAATGGTAGGATGATGTTATGAGAAAAATCACTCTATGGCATGGACTAAACCACAACAGAGAGAAATGACTGCAGAAATCAACTCTAATCTCAAGTATGCTATATAAACAAATATGCTAACAAGACAATATAAAGATACTACCTCATCCATATGTTCAATGAAATCCATCATTGAGCACTTGACTCAAAGCAATACACCTACAACTTGTCCTCAACAACCAATATACACAAGCATATGGTGATAGTATATAAAGTTAGCACATATAATAGCATAATCCATCAATATTCATAACAAATATTCCCATGGAATAAAAATTCAAATATTTTCAAGACATTAATTGGACTAGAAAATAGTATTTCTATTAAAATGTAATCAACATAAGTGTATGAATGACAAACTTTTGTGTCAGAACATTCGGAACCGAGAAACTAAGTCCCTTATAGCTGGGCCTCCACCAAAGGAAATCTCATATAAGAGAGACAATGAGGTTCTCCATCAAATAGGGAAGATCTTGGGGGTTGAACAATGTGTTCAGACTTAAAGGGACAAAGGGATGCAGACTCAATATGAAGCGAATAATTTCTCCAGAGTAACTTTATTCTCAAAGTTGAATTCTTCTCCTCTTCTCCACATCTTGGATATGGCCCATTTATAGCCTTCAAATGGAATTGAAGGGCCGAGTCGAAATGTTTCCAGTATATGGAAGGTCAAGGATCATGGATCTCATGACGTGACATGGAAACCCAACACCATTTTTTAATTTTGAGCAAAAAAGCCGATGTATGCGGGATGTAATGGTGCAACCTATGTATACGCATGATGTATAGTTGTTAGTGCACATACATGTGGAAAAATAAATTTTTTATCTCTGGGAATTGCAAAAAGGGACTTCAAGTCTGCATAGAGAAATGGAAAATTCCTTCTGAGAAAGTTTGCATGGGTTGAGGGAAATCTTACTATAACAGATGATTAGATGGTTTTTTTTATTACAACAATTTGACCTAACTATTCTTAATAAGCCTGACAAGTAGAATGTTGTTGCATATTTTTTGTCCAAGTTGACCATCCCTATTGAATAAGGAATGATCGATGATCATTTTCCATATGAG
>SNQJ01S0153768.1:0-22706 GCA_010110895.2 Picea sitchensis
ATGTTCTTCTTCTTGTTGCAAACTGAGTATGGGGACATCTTCAAGGTTACTTTAGAGCACGAGAATGATCGGGTAAGCAGGGAAAGTTCAATACTTAAATTATTTATTGCACAATCTTCCATTCTTCTATCAAAATATAGCCCGGAATTAATAAATTCCATGAGAACACAAGTCAGACATTTTACATAATAATATTTAATCTTTCATACATGCAAAAACTACACCAGCATACCAAGATATTTAGCTAACTCATGTCTGCTAAACTCTATGCCCTAATTGCCTACCATGAAAAGGAAAATAATATTTTGCTCCAATTCGAGTCTAATGCATTTCCCCTTTAAGACAATGTTTCTATTAGACTCGCTACATTTTCCGCTATGTCATGCTTCAACAGATATATCCTATCTTATAAAAAATGCTTCGTTTCATCCAACATATAGGGAACCGTTAGTTTCCAGTGCCCACAGCCATGTGGCAGATTCCCCTTGAAATTCATTCAGCACCTTCGAGCATTATATTTGATGTTTTTATCAGAATATTTACAACGCCAAGATCCTAAATTTGTGCAAATCTCTTTCTTTGAGGGGAAAATATCCAGTCTAGGAATCCTTGCTGATAAACGCACGCATCCTATATATCCTATCTTATAAAAAATACTTCGTTTCATCCAACATATAGGGAACCGTTAGTTTCCAGTGCCCACAGCCATGTGGCAGATTCCCCTTGAAATTCATTCAGCACCTTCGAGCATTATATTTGATGTTTTTATCAGAATATTTACAACGCCAAGATCCTAAATTTGTGCAAATCTCTTTCTTTGAGGGGAAAATATCCAGTCTAGGAATCCTTGCTGATAAACGCACGCATCCTATAAATTTTGGTGTGACACAATTACAATGATTTTGTCATAGGCATGGAACTGCACAAATAGGCCTCTGCTGAGAATATATTCAAACACTTCCATAGCCTTCATAGATGGTCCAGATCTCCATGGGTTTCCAAGAGAAACTCTAAAACCTGAATGCTAGGTGCATAATCTCCTGGTGTAAACCTGTTTGAGTTCTCTTTGCCTTTAGTTATCAATATAAATATTAAATCCAATTATATAAAACCCTATTCACACACCATAAACTATGTACCATTTATTCTACCCAATGATAACTTGCTCTTTTATGTAAAAATGATTTTTTATGTAAAAAATTCAATTAAAACTTTTATTAAAAAAAAAAAACGAAAAATAAAAAATATATATAATAAAAATTCAATAACACTCCTTTACTATAACAATGATATGATAAAAAAAATCTAAAAAACATGTTAAATAAAGAAATTAAAAACATAACATTAAAAAGTTTCACAAAATTCGGCATCCAAAAAGAAAACTAGAACATGAACACAAGTTTCAACGTTGATGTTCCTGTGGCCTACTAGTTACATCAAAAAGCTCTATGCCATCAAGAGCACTAGGAGCAGTAAAACCACCAGAAGCATGATCACCACTAAGTCCAAAATCATTTCCATCTCCTCCTCAATGCTGCATCTAAGAACCTGAGAAGCTACAGCGTTTAATGTTGGTGGCATTGAATTCTTCTTTTCAAGTGTTATGAATGGCCAAAACTGATTTAAAAGTCAATGATAACTTACTTGAATCGCCAAAGAATTGAAGTGGCTTATCTCCTGTTGAATGTATATATATATATATTCATTTTTATAAATATAAAAAAAAAAAAAAAAAAATTATTATAAAAACAAATTAAAAATGTCAATATACCCTTTGAACATATAATATTTGCCAACTAACATGACAGATATATAACGTTCTGCCTTGATACTAAATGCAATGAGTCATTGCAAAATATGAAAAGATAATATATATATATATATAAACCTAATTTAAATTTAGATAATTTAAAACTTTAATTGAAGTTAGGGTTTGTTCTGCATTAAATTCGGGCTTGAAAGTCCATTAAATTCTTGCCCTAGTTCAAATAAATTGGAAGTTCTGGCTAATTTCATCAATAAATTCAATTGGATAAAAATCGGCTAATTTCACCTGGTGGTTGAAAATCGCCAAACCTGTAGTTTGGGATTATATCTACTCATTGCAAATGCTGGATGCATTCATATAATAAATTATGAATTCCCAAGCCGGTTCAGTGACAATATAAGCATTTCCATCCAACTATATGGACTACGTAAAAATGCTGTAATGCAATACTTATATAATAAATATGAAAACGTGTCAGCTATACTTAAACTAATTGTCATTTTTTTCCTCGCAGGTGACAGAACTGAAGATCAAGTATTTTGATACAATTCCTGTAACATCAGCAATGTGTGTTCTCAAGTCAGGTTTCCTCTTTGCTGCCTCAGAATTTGGGAATCATGCGCTCTACCAGTTCCAGGGTATCGGGGATGATGCAGATGTTGAATCATCTTCTGCTACTCTCATGGAAACTGAAGAGGGATTTCAGCCAGTTTTTTTCCAGCCCAGGGGCCTGAAAAATCTTGTTAAGATTGATGATATAGAGAGTCTCATGCCAGTTATGGACATGAAAATTAGCAATCTCTTTGAGGAAGAAACCCCACAAATTTTTGCTCTTTGTGGCAGAGGACCTCGCTCCTCTTTACGAATACTGAGGCCGGGTCTTGCTGTCACTGAAATGGCTGTTTCACAGTTACCAGGTATTCCTAGTGCAGTTTGGACAGTGAAGAAAAGTATAAATGATGAATTTGATGCGCCATTGTTGTGTCCTTTGCAAGGCACTTAAAGCCAAGTCTATTGGTGAAACAGTTGAAATGGTAAGCTTCAGTGACAGTGGATTTCCTTTGATACTACTCTTTCTACCTAGCTGTTTCTTCTGGGAGAAGTGACCCTAATGCAGGTCCACCCCAGAGTCCGCATATAAGAAAAGCAGACATGACAAATGAATGTGGAAACTCGGGAAAAAGACACCAGGAAGTGGCTGCAAACACAAAATGGCCATTTTGAGTGGGAGCTGACATTTTGAGATGGATATGACAGGGCAACTGATGGAGGTGGAAAAGCGTGAAATGCCTGGAGATGTGGCTTGTCTAGATATTGCTCCAGTTCCCGAAGGAAGACAAAGGTCCAGATTCCTGGCTGTAGGATCATATGACAGCACAATTCGCATATTATCTTTGGATCCTGATGACTGT
The DNA here is from genome assembly GCA_010110895.2 of Picea sitchensis. Taxonomy (NCBI): domain Eukaryota; kingdom Viridiplantae; phylum Streptophyta; class Pinopsida; order Pinales; family Pinaceae; genus Picea; species Picea sitchensis. The sequence goes on from SNQJ01S0153768.1 coordinate 3,181, forward strand.
ATGCAAATTTTGAGTGTGCAGGCTGTATCTTCTCCCCCAGAATCTCTTCTCTTACTTGAAGTTCAAGTCAGGTTGAGGGAGATGAAAAGGATCAATTCCAGCTTGTAAGCTTTAATTAGTTTTAGCAGCTGGGTCTTCCGTTCCTGAAGTGATATAGAACCCATTAAACTCGCCAGACACCCTAGGGACTGGCATCTCGGTCACAGCACCAAAACTTTTTCTCAGTTTTTAGTGAGAGTCATTGGCAACCTTTTGTTTATCAGCTATACTCCTATGGATATATTCATCAAGGCACTTTTAAACCCATCTCTAACTTCTGACTGTAAAGCGGTCAGAAGCTATGGATGTAATTTAGGTTTTAATGATTGAAAGGTTGGGGAGAAACATTCAACTGTGATCATACCTAGATATACTCAGAAAGTTCATTCTTGCAATTCAAGTAGAAATCCTTGATTATTATTATTGAAAGCTTTATCAATAAGTGATTCCACTGGGTAGTATCTGAAGCTGCAAAAAAGGAAGTGTTTAGAAGCTGCTATTGAGATGGGAACATGGAAACTGAGGCAGTGAACAGTGATGACAGAAGAGTGATCCCTTCCATGAGACAGTATGGCTGTCCAAAGATGCAGAGTCAGTGCTGGGGATCTTGCATTAGAGTTCTAGATCCCAAAACCGGTGAAACTACATGCCTCTTGGCACTGCAGGATAATGAAGCTGCATTTAGCATTTGCTCCGTTACTTTTCATGACAAAGAATGGGGAACTCTTGTGGCCATTGGAACTGCAAAGGATTTAGAATTTTGGCCAAAGAAGCATTGTTCAGGAGGCTTTATTCATATCTATAGGTCCGTGGATGATGGCAAAGCCCTGGAACTTTTGCATAAAACACCAGTTGATGGAGTACCTCTTGGATTACTTCAATTCCAAGGCCGCCTATTAGTTGGAATTGGACAGGTGCTGAGAATATATGACTTGGGCAAAAGGAAATTGCTGAGGAAATGTGAGAATAAGCTCTTTCCCAATACGATTGTGTCTATTCACACTTATGGTGATCGTATTTATGTTGGAGATATTCAAGAGGTATGTGTCAGCTTTTTCTCTATTTCCTGCCACACTTTATGAGAGCTAAGATGTTAGAAGAGATGATAATGATTTTTTGTTTGTATTAAAAAAAAAGAGATATTTCATTAAAAGTTAGTCTGAAACCTGACATAGATACAGTGGAATAGTCTAGGAGCTCATGAAACAAAAAGAGGAAGAAACACATAAATCTTTGGTTATGTAAGAGAACAACCACCCAGCAAGATTCTTCTTTATTTATTTCTGTGAAATATATTATACAAGCAAAAAATATCTTACAGCCCTAGGCTGTACGGCTCTGGTACGATCTGGTACGATTTATGCTGTATGGAACAGCTTTGTATCGGGTCCCCTCTATCAGTATGACAGTCCCTTTTCTCTGTTAGAGTAATCTGGCCCAGACTTGGCCCTTCTAACCCACTGCTCAGCTTGATCTACTCGGCCGTATCCCGTACCTGGGTGTTTGGATGTACGGTGCCGTACAGAGGCACGACCTCCTTCCTCCTAACTCCAGTCTAGCTCAAGTTCTCTCGTACTCTTGAGAGCAATCCCACTGTCTCCCCAAACTCCTATGAAACTCATGAATACCCATCAAACAATCTCAGCCATTAGATCTAGTTCTTGATCAATGGTTGGGACTTATTCTTATATTGGGATAACTTACTTAACTTTTGTGTTCTCACTTCATAGAGAACTTATCCTCACTATAGAAATTCCAGCTAATTCCCAGCACTTAGTAGAGGGAAAGTGTCTCATCGTACTGGAACTTACTGAAAATGCAAATTTTCCCTAGCAAACCTTAGTAAAGATATTCAACTCTGCCTGGCCTAGGTATAATTTAATTAGCTGGGGTAAAGCTAGAATTTCTATGTTGAAAGTAGCTGAAGCTAAAACAGAAATATTTTATTTAATCTTCAAACATCAACTACTGTAATTTACAATCAGCAAGACATTAAAAATTTCTGATGCATAATCAAATAACATAAATCAATAACTGATAGAATACTTTAGCTCAAAGCATCACTAGCTAAGTTGGGTGAAGAAATAATTGATAGATGTTGTTAGAACTTTCCTTGACAAAGTGCCTAGAAAAAGTTTAAGGATGAGAAGTAATTCTACCCTTTTCTCTTAGGGCAATCCTTTAAAAGAGATAACTGTCAGTTTGTAGAGACTGCAATTAAAGCTTGTGTTAGGAATTTAAGGGAAACAGTAGCTAGCTAAAACAGAAATATTTACTTAATTTCCAAACATTAGCTACTGTAATATAGGATCAACAAGACATTTAAAACTTCTGATGCATAATCTAATAGCATGAAATAGTAACTGACAGAACATTTACTTAAGCATTACCTCAGTTGAAACAAGGAACAAGATTACCTAATATACTGCTGTTATCCTCTTTGATGTACTCTCAGAAAAAGCTTTAAGGGATAATGGATCAAACCCTCAGGGTAGATCTCATCATGACTATTAGGGACAAAATGCCAAAAGAACCAGGTAGAAGATCAGAAAAACAAAATTAACAAGCTGAGAATCTAGGAAACATGCCACTGTCAAGTAATAGGACTGAAAGCAAAGCAGCTCTGTTTAACCTAGGGCTGAAAGCAAAACCCCAAACAAAGACACAGCCTGCTTCCACAGAAAACTGTTTCCAGCAGGATCTTGAATCTAGACTTCAATGGCTGGGACTTATTCTTACATTGGGATAACTGAACTTAACTTTTGTGTTCTCACTTCATAGAGAACTTATCCTCACTATAGGTACCACACTCACTAAGAGGGAGTGTTCTCTATCACTTCCAACTTCTCCCCTAAGTACTCAAATTTTCCCTAGGCAAACCTTTAGTAAAGATATTCCACTGGGCTTGCAGCCTGTAGAGACGTACTGAAGCTTGTGTTAGAATTTAAGGGAAAACTGTAGCTAGCTAAAACAGAAATATTTTATTTAATCTTCAAACATCAGATACTGTAATTTACAAACAAAAAGACATTAAAATTCTGATGCAGTAATCTAATAGCATGAAACAATAATTGACAGAACATTTCCATCAAGTATTACCTTAGCCAAAGCAAGGAAACAAAATTCACTCCATACATGGTTACCTTCCTCTCTGATGTATGCTCAGAAAAAGCTTAAGGGATGAGAAGTACTCAATTTTTCTCTTAGGCAATCCTTTAGTAAAGATATTTGCAACTTGCTCATTTGTAGAGATCTAATTGCTTTCAAAGGAATTTCTAAGGGAAACAGCAGCTAGCTAAACAGAAATATTTTATTTTAATTTCCAAACATTAACTACTGGAATTTACAATCAGCAAGACATTAACATTTCTGATGCACTGAAGAAAGGAAAGTTAGTAACTGACAGATAATGGTTATCATCTTAGATGAAACAGGGGAACAAAATTACTTGATATGATGTTGTTACCTTCCTTGATTTATGCTTAGAAAAAGCTATGGACGGTTCTGTCCCTAGTTAGATCTCACCATGATCATTAGACAAAGCAAAAGAACTTTTAGGGTAGGTGACTCAAAAGCAGCTGAATAAGCTGAGAATCTAGGAAACATGCCACTGTCAAGTATTAGGGGCGAAAGCAAAACAACCTGTTTAACCTAGGGGCTTAGGCAAAGAAAAACCCCAAAATAACATTAACAAATTTCCAGCCCACTGAAACTGCTTGAAGAGTTCCAGAACAGCCCCAAATTCAGTATGAGTTGTTAGCATTGCAGGGAGTGGTGCCAGGTGGTGGCAAATTCTCGGCAGGCGGCAATTCAGTAAGACACCAAGGACAAAGGTGTCCACAAACCCCTCCTCTACGACTTATTGAGAAGAAACCTAGCTTAAAGCAAGCAAATAGTTGGTTATGGAGATGAAGGAGATAACCCCATGGCAGCTGGAGCAGACCAGGAACACACAAAGGAGGAGCTGAGAGGACCCAAGTAGACTTGTCCAGAAGAGCCGCAACCACTTAGAAAATTGATCAAGAAGAGCCGTAGAAATATCTCAGTCCAAAATTCGGTTAAGAGAGTGTGTGAGTGAATGAGGCAAGTGAGGGATAGAATACTTCTTTTATAGTTTTAGGTAGGTAGGGTTAGAGCTTTACTTGCCATAACTTTAGGATTAGGTTTAACACCTAACAATTAAAAATAAATAATTTTAACATAAATATTAAACAGTCAAGTCAGCAAGGAGAGGACAAGCCAAAGATAGGGTTTCAAAAAGAAAGCACCAACTCTTTTCTTCTGAAGCAACACATCATCAACAAAGACATAACCCAAAGGTTTCATTAATAAACAATAAGACAAAGTCAAGGGTAAGTCCTTCTTTAATGGAAGATTTTGGTCTTGTTACAAGGGCTTACATATAACTTATGTTTTTATCATCCCAAAGATATAAGTGAGGCCAATGATGTGATTATGCTCTCTCTTTCTAACTACTCCTGAATGCAGTAATATCCGGGAGAGAAGAAGGTGACACATCATCTTGGCTTGTTACTTAACCAAGAAACCTTTGGTACTGACTACATACTCCTTCTTAGCACATACTAGGGGCCCTAGATTACAACTGGGGTCTTTATCCACAAAGGTATACAACCAAGGATCAACCCAAGCACCAGGAAAGGATTCCATGGAACACATCCATGGGATCTAGAACACATATAGGGACTTAGTGCTTGGTCCTTTGGTCAAGAACCCCATTAATATACTGGGGGCCCTTACTATGGTCTTTTGCCATGGCTCTACTTGATCGCGGCACGGTGAGAACTCTAGGAGTGTATTGGGGGCCGTAGATCACAACTAGGGTCTTTGCCAGTCCCATGTTCCATTCTGTAGCTGCACCGAATTTTAATGTACTTTGATCACTTCCTTTCAGACTGGCCCCTAATGAAGTGGTACCTAATTTCAATGTGTTTGGATCTATCGTAGTATATTGGATCTTTGAGAGTTTGGATACAACTCCTCGATTAATAGTAGGCCATGGTAGGACCCAACCCCCGTGACTCTAAACAACTTACAGAATTGCCAGGGTAGCTTCTGCCAACTTGTTTGGTTACAAGCATGTACTCGCTTCGCCGAACCCGAGGGCTACTTAATGCTTTTACTGCATCTAGGAGATTATGCCTCGAACCCAAGTCAAGTAGTCATTTAGTACTCTCCTCCGTCAAATTCGCCCCACCCCAATCCATGAATATCCTAATAGTCCAACTTCTGATCCCCTAAATATGTCTAAGTCCTGATTTGTGGTACCTTTCGTGATCTCAAGATATGTTTGAAGGTGAACCAATGCACTGGTCTACCATGTGCCGAATCGGTATGTTGACAACAAACAAACATTAGGACTAAAGTGTTAGTCAAATACTAAGCACCAAATCAATTGTCTCCAGATGGTAGGATGCACCTCTTTGACCTGTGAGGTGTTTAGCTTTAAGATTAGGGGTAACTGAGGCCATGCTTTATAGTCCCATCCTAAAATATTTGAGAATCTCAACTGTATTTTTTCTTTGACCAAGGAAAATTTCACCCTTTCGTTGCCAGATTTATAAGCCACCACCTTTGCTCATGAGAAGATACAGATTTGAGTATACCACTCCAGAAGAAAATCCATTCTCAGATAAACGCGAATTTCAACAAGCTCCATGTCTGTTCATCCTACTAAATGTATGACTAGCTCTATTATGAACTTCAAAACCTTGTGGTTGTCCTAGGACTTCTCACTCTTCCTGTATTGAGAGCCTAAAGTTGTCAACATCCACTGATGTATTTTCCATCCCATTGATGGCTTATATAGGCATAACGTTACCGAGTGTTGTCCATCATAATCTACTCCATTCCTTTGAGAGAATTCCCTGTTTTTCAAAATCTGTATTTTATTAACAAATGCTCAGTATCCTGTAGTTTGATCTTATATATCCAACTGAACCAACTACAAACTTGTTCTCATTGTAAAATTAGCTCATTAATTTCATTCTTCATTTATGGAGGTACATTCTTTCACTTCGCAGTCCTCAAACTATTTTAAAGTGACTTCTTCAAAGCAAGTTGGTTTTGATTCAATAATGGCAATGGAGCATTGTATCCCTAGTATCCTTCGAGGCCATTCTTGATCGAGGCATGAGGTGATCAATGGGCGCATTAGCTTCTTTCTCAATAACCGCCGAATCACTCTGGCTTTCTTTTGAGAATGTTAATGCTCTTCCCTCATGAATCCTCTGGGATCCGATAGGTGTTCGTGAGTACTTCACTTATCTTACAGAGATTGGGGATCTGGAGGTGGTGCTTGGAGATGACCGGTTGGTCAAGGTAGTTGGTTGTGGGAAAATATCATTTCAGAGGGATTTTTTACCTCCCATGTTGTTGAGGGATGCCCCACGCCTGGGTGCCTCTAGCACCTGTGTCAGCTTCCACCATTGAGGATAGGGCAGAGGCCGCTTCGCGGAGGCAGGTGCCTGCGGTCTTGAGACCGGCACTACTTCTTCCACTCGGGCCAAAGTGATTGGGATTCACCATAGGTCATAAGCTCATGGCTCAACTCCATAGAGCATTGACGCATAGCACCAAATACAGGAATTTTTGAGATTTCAGAGATGGCCCATGGGGCCGGTGAATCTTGAGAGATTGTGATTGAGTGCCCGAGTTCAAAAGAGAGAGCACCAGAGGGTGTGCAAGGGTGTGCTTTGGAAGTACACTGCACCTCCCAAGCAAGTATGTTGGGGAGTGTAGATGGATTTATCCATATACCGATGTATGTATCCCAAGTGTGTTAACAAGTTTAAGCTTATTATTATAGTTCTTACCAACAATGGGGCTCTCAAAGAATCTTGAGAGAGATGGCCAGATTGGAGTCCGAAATGGAAGAGAGCACTGAGGGTGCAGGGTGCTTTTGGGAAGTGACACCAAGACCGCCCAGCAGAACAGAGTAAAGGTGTATTTTGATTTGATCTATAATCATGTATGTATCCAGCAAGTTAATGTTTAAGCTATTATGAAATTTTGGTACTTCAATAAGTTTAACATGGAAGTCAGGATCAACAGAAGCCACAATCACAAGACACATCATTTATCTTGGGAAATCCTCATTGGGGAGAAACCCAACAAAACTTATTATAGATAGCCAATACAATGCCAGTAGATAACTCAAACAAGTACGAAAAGTCCTCTCCCAAAGATGTTTCTCTCCACGTTTCAAATCATTCAAACAGCAGGAGGGTTCAAGTGAGGCTTAGCCTCCCTTATTTATACAAACCGTATCGGCAGCGGCGCTTCATCATGTACCACTTTCTCTCTCGCCGGCTGATAGCTATAGGATTTTACCAATCCGCAAAAGGGGATTTGGCCCTATATTGGCGATCAATCCGCGAATGGGGATCCAATGAAAGAATAAAAGAAGAATTCACACTTCGGTGCTTACATTATTTCCTCAAAGCACTCTCCTAATCAAAGAAGGTATTCTTCAAGTCACCAGCAGGAGGGGCCTTTCTTTATTATCAACAACATCGAGGACAACATCACTTTATCATCTTGGAACACTGACTTTCGTATCTATAAATCATCGAAAAGTTTCTTCATCGACAACATCGCCATTCCTCAAAGGAATGCAATCATCAATCAAGATCAATATGGATTAGCAAACCACTACATCATCATCACGACAGGCCTGCCTCCATCATCATATTATTGATCATACGCCACCGTAGCAATGAAGCGCCACGCTGCTCTCGCTTTTAATACAAATATCAAGTCGGGTGGAGGATTTGACCTCAGCTACGGTTCACTAAGTCGAAGCACAAGATTAGTTCCATCTCATCATCTCTATGGCGAACACGGTTGGGAAGTAAGATACCGAGTGTCTTTGGGGCCGAACGTATCGCCGGGAAGGGCGGCATTGTCCTAATCACCGCCTCTGTTTTAGCCACAAAGAATCATATGCCGGGTAAAGTTTGAGACAGACTAGCTTTACGTCACAACCATCGTGCCGGGAAGGTACCATTTAGCCGACCTTCACTTTCGCCTTGTTTATCGCCACAAAGAATCAAGTTGGAAGTAAGATAATTAGACTAGCTTTTACTGCCACAACTATCAAGCCGAAGTAATAATACTAGTTTCATCTCTCATCGCCTTGTTTTTACGCCACAACAATCAAGTACTGGAAGTGAAGATACTAGACTAGCTTACTGCCTGTGCCTATCGTTTGCACCGAATTTTAATTTGCCCTATCACTACTACCCATTTCGAGGAAGGTCCTTTTCGACTATACGTAAGCTTATCTCAAAGTGCTCAAACTTTTACACGAGATAGAGTATTAGTCAAGATCGACAACTTGTTCCATCCGTAAGGCACCTATCTATTTGATGTCTTCTCTCCGCATCTATGTCAACATGTAACATAACAAATCTCTATGTGCCTGGGAATGCGCATTCTCCAAGGTCTTTATAGCCTCGCTTGTCACATAGGATCGCGGTTGCTTCCATCTCTTTGTCAGTCAGACCAGCTTAAGAACTTAGCCATATAGTTCTGAGTCGGAACATATTGGAGAAATGGTTATAAGCTTCCTACCGCGGTCGTGAGAGCAATGTTGGATTGTTTGCATCACACGAGATCTAGTTGATCCCCCAAATTGAAATAAATATCATGAAGTGGCTTTTCCGGTTTTAAACACTTCGCCCAATTTGGAATCGCAAATTCACTCAATGTGTTCATGATCTCCATCATAACTCAGACTACTAACGAATGCACTTTAAGGTTCCCTACCACATGTTTTGGTAAAATTAGTGAAATATGTCCGTCTGCACTTAAAATTCCACGTAAGGTGTTCCTACCATAGCCTATTCAGTGTCTACGTACATCGATCCAATGATCCGGCTCATACAACAGCCTAATCAATTCGAATGGCATCGCCCAGTAACTTCAAATTTTTTTCCATGTGTGTATTCATGGACATGCACTCTAACATGTCAATCTCTTCAAGATTTCGATTGTTGTACTTCCTTTGTTTAAGGAAGATTCTCTCTGGATTCGGCCATACCTCAAGACCTAAGAAATAATGCATTAGGCTTATGTAATTCATCTCAAACTCTATAGCGAGATTCTTCTTACAATCAATAATGATATTTTATTCTCCAATTAAGAATAAGTCATCCACATATAGCAATACACATATCGGCTCATCGCTCATGACCTGAAGTAGAGTGAGGTGTCTAAGTCTGCCAAGAAATCATTGTCTATCCGCCATGCCAAGCTTCTCTAGGAGCTTGTTTCAATCTTCAGATGGTAGAGCTTCTTCAACTTGCGCATATGACTCTCTGCCAACTTCAAACCTTTGAGGCTGCTCTATATATACTCTTGAAGGCACCATTTAGGGAAAGCCTGCTCACATCCGTGTAGCTTCCGTTTCATCTTAGCTGCGAGAGCTATTATGGTTTTGATTGAAGTGTATCCGGCTACAGGAGGGAATGTCTCTTCACGCCTCTTTGAGAGTGCCAGCTAGAGTTGTAAATTGCTGAGGTTTCCTAATACTTCCATCCAAGTAAAGATAGTTTTTTATTTTGAATAGCCATTTGGACGATACCACATCCTTTAAGTATATTCGGTCCTGGAACTAGTTCATACATTGTTCTTTATTATGGATTGGAAAATTGCCATGGTGACCTTCATTATTTCTTCTGAATGGCTTTCTTCAAAGCAAGTAGGCTCTCTAGGAGATCACACATCAAAAGCCATATAACTGGAGAATTAAGTTTAGAATTTTCACCTATCTCTTGGTTCTCGAACACCCATATTTCTCCCATCTTGAAGGTTCTCTAGCCCAAACCGATTTCTCTCTTATGGGAGATCATTATCCAGGAGGTTCTTAAAACTCTACTAAGGCACAAGTGATCTTCTAGAATTTCCTCATCGTGGGAAGTTACGACTTCCCTCACCTGGTTCAACAGCCTGGAACCTCCTCACACCTAATCTGCACCATGGGGATTACGTCTCTTCACACTCTCTGTTTCAAAATTTTCAGACACTTTGAGTGTCAGTCTTCATCAAAGGTCACATCCCCGGGCCGATCTCAATGTGATTTGGTGACTCAGAGTAGACTAGTACTTTTGGAGATCCTACAAGTATCCCACAAATATTCCCCTTCCGAGTGTTCTAGCCTGTCGCCTTTCTGTATATGTATAAATACTGGTAGCTAAATATTTCAGATAGTCACACCGCTTCCTGTGGAACATTCCCTCTGGTCTTGAACCCAAGTGGGATTCACGTGACAACCGGTTTTGCATATATACGTTAATCGCCATTGTCGCTTCTTCCCATAAGCACATAGGAAGATCTTGATCGTGGATCATGGTCTCTGCACGGCCCAATATCGCCTGGTTTCTTCCTTTCAAATACAACTGCTTGTTGAGGATTATAGGAGTAGTGAGTTCTCTGAAGGATTTTAAGGATGGAATGACAAACGTAGGAAACCTTGGGTGGAACTTACCTAACTCCCTATATGTCAACTATAAATGTTCGGCTATATTTTGTAAAATATTCAAATTAATGCTATTCATATAATTTTATAAAATTTTAAGCGATTTTAAAATGAATTCTTGAACTTGGGAATTAATGAATTCATTTTTAAAATAGCTGACCCTTTTGAAAACCATGGAAAAATTAACCTATACCAGCTCTAAATTATCCCCGTCTCCTCCTTGATCCCAAATATCTTGGTGGTTCACAAACCTTTGAGGTGCATTTCAGCTTCTCATCCCAATTAGATCTTATTCTTTCAGAAGATTTTGCATTGACTTTGAATTTGTCAACACCTAGCATGGACTGGGAGAAATACAACCAGTCTTTACTTGATAATCAATACAAATGATACATAGTATGTTACACCCACGAATGGAGGACGTATGGCATTGGGCCACACACATTTCTGAATGAATGAGTTCTAGGGACTCCTTCTGCCTTGATGTCACTCTTCAGAAATGGGTTCTTGAAGTTCTTCCCTTACGCACATCCATCGTGAATTTCTTCATGTCCTGAGTCTCGGTAGACCTTGGACAAGCCAAGTGCATGGTGCCTTTGTAGTTGGATGGAGCGACCTTTCGTGCCAGAGTTCACAGGGATTCTCAATGGCGTGGGTCATGGCAAATTGAAAGGGACCCTTTAGCTAAGGCCACCTTCTCTTCTTTCCCATCGATGATTGTTTCTTTCTATACCTTTTAGTAATGCTATGCCTTCCTTTGGCAACCTCTCTACCATAGCTTCCCTCGTGTTATTACTCAAGGACCCAGCGAAGGCCTAACAAAACAACAAGAGTAATATTCTTTGAGGCCATAGCTGGAAGAAATAACAAATCACCACCTAGCTCTTGAAATATCACTTGTAACTTAGTCTGGGGGTTGGAAAGATTAAAGGTAAGGAATACAATACGAAATGAGGTCAACACTGTATGAAGCTGACTGGAACATTCTCCACATGGCAACTGGAACAGGTTTCTTCACCCTGTGGGACCTAGGAGCCTTAATCCCTCACACAGATGCCGTTTTTCTTTCCAGTCTCCTTCACTCAAGATATGTGCTTGTCCTGCCTTCTGGGATCAGACAATACTGCCATCTGGATGTATGGTTGCTAGAGGATATGCTCTATGATTTCAACTTCAGACAATCATCTAATACCTTTTGACTCGAATTGGTGATCTGCTAAAGGTTAGAAATGATGTGGTCACAGCAGTACACACCAAACACCAGTCAGAAAAGATTTTGGCTAATTTACACCTGGCCCTCAGGGTTGCATCATTCCTCCTGAATGCTGATCTGAGATCCCTGACTCCAGTTTGACTAGAGATCCCTTCTCCTGTAAATTCTCTTTAAAGTTTAACCATTTACATATGTGAGTACATACCTTGATAGCATTTGCAGGTAGGTACTCTATCTCAAAGAACGGTAATCATTACCAACTCTAAGAACTTCAAGGGTGACCTAACTGTACCAATGCCCAATCAAGAATCTGTTCCGATCAGACCGCACCTAGGGTTTTTTGAGTAAACCCTAATTTTTCAAATTCTAATTTTGAAAATCAACTGTTGGGATGTTGAGCAAGAGATAATTGCAAAATGGACATGAATCTAAACTTTACCCTCTAAACTTGACCAGCTGGATTTGGCGTAATCGGGTAAGCCTGGTTTTCCGTACTTCCGTACTGCATTGTGAAAACTAGGTTTCACCTTTTTGGGGAGATCTAGCCATCAAAAGGTGCAATCGGCACAAATGGAACTTTGGAGCGACTTTTCTGGTAGCTAGCTGAACACCTAAAGCCTGAGACTTTAAAATGCATACTAAGGTTTTACACTTCTCTGTAAAGACGTCTTTCAGCCTTTTAGTCACACTACAAGTTAATTTTAAGTTATTAGAGTTCTTTGCATTTCAATAAATAACAATAGCATAAGATAGAACCACTGATAAATACACAATCACAAGAGCATTATTAATGATTATCCTGGAAACCTTCAATGAGGCGTAAAACCCAACAAAACTCCATATTATAGTAATAAAATGCCAAGAGATAGCTCAAACAGTACAAAAGTCCCTCCCAAAGATGCTCTTCTCTTCAACCCACCAAACTCTTGTCTCTCAAATGTGAACAAGTGAGTGTGTGTAGCGAGTTGTTCTTTATTTATAAGTAATACAAATCAAGGGCAGTGGCTTTTTTCACTCCAAAGGTGGGTCAATTTCACTAAGTAGACGAGTATCTCTGACCAATCCAAAAGGGATTAGTCCCATTAATAGGTTTACATGACTAATCCGTTAAATTGGGGATTGATCCAATGAATAATATATCAAAGAACACCGTAATACACTTTGTAGTTACAATATTTCCAGCATCAGCCTCTTCACCTTTGACACTTTGTATTATGTCACTTACTGACAGAGACCCTCTCTAAATTCGGATTTTCTTCATGAAGACCAAAAAAACAGGTCTTCAGCCGGTTCCAAAGTTCAAAGCTCTTGTGGAGAACCAAATTGGGAATAAGATCAAAGTGTTGAGATCCTGAGATAATGTAATTGAGCATAACTTCCTAATGAGTCTGTGACTTTGTGCTAGGGAGGGAAGCAAGAGAGAAGTGGATATTCCCTGCAACCCACAACAGAACGGGGCTGCTAAGAGGAAGAATGGGGTTATTGTTGGGCCTGCAGAGCCACATGATTAGGGCTACCAATCGCTTTCAACAGGCTTGCAACAATGTAGAAGCCTATCTTGCAAAATTGGGAGTCCGTAGAGTTTGGGATAGACTCGAGGGAGGTTTCTCCTGGAAGAAGCCCAAGTGGGCACCCTAGATTTTTGGGGTGCCTTACTTATTCACACATGTCCCTTCCGAAGAGGACAAAGCCAGAGCCCACAGCAGAGGCATCTTTGTTGGTATACGGTATCCCCAAGCATTTCTACATATATACATTCCTTCTTGGAGGAAGACAGCCAACGGATGGTAGATTTGAGGAGGATAGAGCCCTCTAGAGGTCACAAGATACGAAGCAGGGGGAGCACAAATTCTATTACGTGAGTCCTTCTAGCATAGTGACATTGAGTTCAGTGACCACTTGCTCTGGGATCAGTGGTCCCACGTGACAAGGCTGTGCTACCATCCCCTGTGTCATCGGTTCACAGGGAGGCTTTCAAGCTTCACACTGGCCCACACCTCGAGATCATCTCACCAAGTGTGGGATTGAGGAGGAGGAGTCCCCTACAGCTCTCGAGAAGAGTGCCGGGCGGCTTCGTGAGCCAATTGGGCTGGCAGCTACTACACTGCAGAAACCCCAGCAACAGGAGTGAGGAAACCCCAGGGTTTCAGTGCAAAATGACCCTACATGGTGAGCAATATTAGATATCCGGTGCCTCAATTATTGAGGGAGGCAAACAGGTGTCAACAGTTCGAAGGACGCCATGGTGGAAAGCACAACCAACAAGCAAGAAGAGGTTTGGGAGGGTGGTCGAGATTACGAGGGGAAGTCGATGGTGACTCTGTGTGGCTCCCATGAAGATCAAGTATACACCCATGGTAGCATTGAGAAATTCAAAGTTTGATTTGTGGCTCGGGGTTCTCACAGATTAAGGGAGTTGACTATGATGAGAATCTTCACCTTCCTAGTTGCATGAGTTACATCCTTGTTTCGGGTAGCATCACTTTTGTAAATAGAGATAGTTTAGAAGATCCATTAGATGGATGTAAAGACCATTTCTGTCGGTCTCACAGAAGAGGAGGCGCATACTTGAGCAAATGCTAGGACGAAAGTGCATGGGAGAGATTCTGCTGTGTACACCTAAGAAGGTACTTCAGGGTTGGTTGAAGCAAGTCTCAGAGCTTATATTCCAGATAGCCAAGCACTTGGCAAAGCAGGTGATCCTGTTCCTGATAGACATGGAGGATCCTCCCATTCTTGTGCTATATGTGGATGATCTCTCCATTACAGGGGCTAGAGACTCATAGTTACGCAAGGGAGAGCTCCTGCTTCAGTTCCTGAGATTAAAATACATTGGTTTGATGCACCACTTTGGGATTGAGGCCTAGTAGGAGCCTGACACATCTTCTACAGGCAGGCATGGAGATTTGAGACTTTGATGGAGGACTATAGGGCCCATCAGATGAACAACCCTAAAGGTTCATTCCGAGTCGAATGGTTGATCCACTTGTATCGCCAATTGATTGTCCGTTGATGTATCTGGTCGACACTAGATTAGATCTTTGTTTTGTTGTCAACCCACTTTAATCTACTTTCTATGGTGAGCCTCGGGGAGGTTAGGTGGCAACAAAACATGTGGCTCGTGTACCTTATGGGTAACGTATGGATTATGGCTCAACAGAGAGGGATTGAAGTTAGACTGATTGCTTACTGATCTCGTATTGGGTGTGATGTGTCATGATAGGAAGAGTACTGTGCTGTTGTTTCTGATTGGGCCCAACAAGCTGGTGTCTCTGTCTGGAAGCAAAAGTTAGTGCTCTGAGTTCCGTGAGGTTGAGATATGGCATCCACGCCACTGGTGTGTAGCCATAGCTTCTGCAAGTTAGCAATATTATTTAGTGTGGATTGAGCCCATAGGACTACAACAGACAATCAAAGTTGCATTAAATCTCCGAGAAACCAGTTCATGACGGGTCTAGGACCAAACACACACGAGACGATATCTACTATCTAGAATTATGTTCGGAGAGCAACAGTTACAATAGATGGCATAGGTGGTGAAGATCCCCATCAAGCTTTAGGGAGTGTGTGTTTGTTCCTTTCTGACAAGATTGGGGTGGTGAGGAAAAACTTTCCCGGGAGGGTTTGAATTGAAAATTAAAAAGTACCAGGACAAGTGTTTCTCATCACCCAGGCGCCTAGGGTGTGAGAAAGTGCCTAATGTGGGATTTAGTCATTTAATTTGTGAGATTTAAATTAAAAGTGACTTTTTGAAACTTAAGTGAAGTGGGTGAATGAAGAGACATTTCATCACAGCCATCCATCTAGCCTATCCTCCACACACACATATGAGATACCCTTTCGATCTCCCTTCTAGCTCTAATTAGGGAAAAGAGGGTGCCCCATCTCTTTGCATCTTCATGAGTGTTTGAGAGTGCGGGAGAGAGAGAGATGAGTTGAGAAGAGGAGTCGACCTGTTGAGATAGTGGCACGATTCGCAAGGCAGCAAACTAACACATAAATCGAGGAGAGATTAACAACAATAGCAGCTGGCCGTACAATACGAACTAAAACAGGACGTACACTGTTGGAGGGCACAGAAATCAAGATATATTTGCTGCACAAATTTCTAAGCAAGTAATGGCATGGAAATCGAGGCATGTAACAGACATAAATTTCTGAACTAAGTTGACAGTCAGTTGGCATGAATTTCAAGGCACTGTACAGCCTCATTTGTTGGTACAACTGTACTGTGTATGGATTTCCTTAAATAAAACAGTATTGTCTCTTCAGTGTTTTTGGCAGTTTTGTCGCGCTAAAAGTCATAAGTTGTGGCCAATTGTTGCTGGAATTTTGGTTGTCAAGAAGAAATTTCTAATCTTGAAAAGTTAGTAAAGTTTCCCCTCCTGCCCATTTCCCCTTGAAGTTTCCAGGGTCTTGATTTTGAATCAAAATCTGGTATTAATTTTCTGCGTTTTATTTTTGAGTTATATTTTTGTAGCAGACTTCATGTGTTTCTGTTTATGAGCATTTTAATTTTCTGCTTACTAATTTTCAACCATAATTTGCAATGTGGGTTGAGAATTAAACTATGTGTCTTAGTGAGACTTGAAATTGGGTTGGGGTCTAAAATTTTTGCAAGTGACACATCTCTGATTGTATTTTATCAATCACCATTGTACATACAAAACATGATCCAACAATCCACCTCATCAGCTCTAGTTGAATTTGAGTACGTTAAAAAAAATCTAATCAGTTATATGTGAACATCAAATCAGTGTAATTTGTTAGATTTGGTAGCTCGATGCCATCTCTATTATTGTATGCTCTTAACACAGCGGAACTTGGAAGCGACCGGTACATTTTCCTAGACTTTAGTGAATGGTTTTGAGTAAAGTAACTTTTATAAAGTGATTTTACAAAGTTGAGCCTTTTATTTTAAAGTGTAAAGGTGACTTCCATAGTTGCGGGTCACTGTAATTTAAGTGACCTCAACTAATGATTAAGTCGTGATCCTTGATCTCAAGGGAAAGTGAAGAAACACTCAAGGAACTGGGTAAGTGGCAGTTAAACTTTCAAAATGGGTAAAGACAACATTAGAGAAGGGGTTGTACACTTTGAGAGAGAAGAGTGGGAGGTGAAGAGTCACATTTCCCAAGAGAAGTTTTTGAGCTCAAAGAAAGAGAGTAGCAACAATAGATTTAAATGTCCCTAGGAGAGGGATAGGCACGTACTCCAAGGAGAAACAACTCAGCATTCTATACCAGTCCGTACAGTAGCCAAATGAAGAGTTCGTACAACATTAATGGCCCACAATCTAGAAAAGGTAACAAATTTGAGGCGCGTAAGTTCAGCTGAGTTTGGGCACGAGTTTGAGGTGTTTCAGTTGTGGGAATCTGTGCAACTGAGTACTGTGTGTTTTTGGTTAATCTAGGCACATTTTTGAGGACCGTACCACTGCATTTCTGTCAGCACTGGCATGCACAAAAATTGAGGTATTGGGTTTGCACTACCCCAAGAGAGCCGAAAGACGGGAGCGAGCTGCTTGAAGCCGTTTGTTTTGCTGCTGTTGTACCCATTTTCTAGTCACATAAAATCTCCTGAATCTGTCATCTTTTCCTTTGTGGCTTCATATCACGTCTATAATTTCATAAAAGCTAAAGGTAAATTTGTCTACTGTTCATTGATATTCTGTTGCTGGTTATAGTTTCAGACCAAGTCATTTAGTGTTTCTGTCACTAAGTACAGTTCAGTGCCTGGGTTTAATGCTGTACGTTGAAGCTTAATAGGAGATTGAAATCTGTGTATGATATAGTGAGTTTCTAAACTATATTTTCAACATTGAGTTAAAAACCGCCCATTGGATCTAATACTCGAGGCAAAATGGTCGGATCTATACCTCTGGAACCATTTTTGGTTTGTTTCTGCATCGAATCGGCCAGTTTCAGGCCTAGTATTGGCTAAAAACATGGAACTCCATCGTTCCATAGAACTGACGGGTTCTGTACTATTAAACGCATTAAACGGCATTTGATTTCAAATTTTTGTTGACGGATTGTTAAATGATAGATTAGCCTTCTTCATATCAATGGAGTACTGCTGCAAATACCTACAATTAATAAGGTAACATAAGCTTTGCAACCTGTTTTACTACCAGTGAGAGTGCTGAAGAACTGATGAAGAAGTTGATTTGAAGCAAATCCTTGGCTGAAGAGAATTAATTTTGCAATCTACAATTTTCATGCTGGAGGCCTGCTAAGAGCCAACAACTCCATGCAGATTTGCTTGAAACTCCTAACGAGACTATGTGATATTTAAAAGATTGAAAGTGTTAGATTTACATTTATAGTCTTTTCATTATGCATGTTTGTTAAAACATTATTTTCAACCTTTGAATTTCACAAGTTGATAGAGTATTGTTACAAGAGCCTTCTCTTGAAGAGGCATTGAAGTCTTGAAACCTGTTTTCCTACCAGTGGAACTGTGGCAAACTTAGGTTGAAGGAATTAGATCTTGTTTGAAGTTTTTGTAGATCAAGTCAGATTGCACTTTCCTTTGAATAGCTAGTTAACAGATTTGGCTCAAGGAAACACACTAGTCCATTATCGGCAAATTTCTAGGCTTGGCTCATGCACAAAAGAACACTAATTGAAGGAAACCAAAGCTCTTGTATTAAGCATAAAATTGTTTTAGAAACTTAATTAAAGAGTTCTTTCTCTAATTCTAATCCCCTTGAAGTTTCAAATTTAACTTATTTATACAAAATAAAATGTAACCACTGAGCCTAGGAATATTCTCATGGAGTAATGATGCAACCAATCAGATCCTAAATGTGTTGAATCGACCTTGATTTGGTATCCACCGGAGAAACGGTCGCTAAAATAATTCTAGGCCTATCTTTAGAAAAAATTGTTGATTTAGGAATGCACAATGCAGAAAACACTGTCTTTTGAAATTGTTAGTGTGAACAGTAAAGAACTTAAATAAATCTATCCTTAGAACAAGTAAGTAAACTGAACATAGGCAGTGCTAGAATAAACTCTTTCTAAATAGATCACAGTAGTTTCACTAAGATCTAAGCAAGCTGATCTAAGTGAAAGACAAACAGTTCTAAACCATAAAACAACTAGAAAGTAGATAGTCGAATCTAAGCAAAAACAGATCTAGGTAATGATAGATCTAATGGATCTGATGTAGATCAAACAAAAGCTAACAGATCTAACTAGAAATGTAGATCTGTATAGATAAAGTTGTCAAAACTAAATCTAATCTTCAGATCTGATCTATATCTAAGTAGTGAACAGATTATAAGATAAACAACTTTAAAACAGAGAACTAATAAACAAGAACAGTTCACTTACCTTGCCTTGTAGTCTTACCTCTGAAGGAGACACAGCCACACACTAGAGATGCAATGCCACTTGTACTTATGCTCAGAAAAATTCAGGATCATAGATCTACCATATAGGTTAGATCTCTTGCCAAGAGATGAGTAGAATTTTTTGCCACCAAGGAAGAGAATAACACTTAAATATCCAATGGAATTTCTGAGATCAAACCCTCACACATGCTGAACAGAGGTTACAGGCAGCTTGGAGGGGCCATGGCTCAAGGAGAAGAGGCCGGATCTATGCTAGAAGGTCATGGCTCAAACTGAACAGCACTAGAAGGGAGACGACAGCCTTTAGGAGAAGATCTATGGACTGTAGAAGATGGCAGCAGCTCCAATCCTCAACACACAGGTAACAGCCACATAATGCAGCCCTGCAACAAGCCTTAACTCATCCCCAAGCAAGA